>CAWUER010000256.1:0-32453 GCA_963921195.1 Pegoplata infirma
TTTTTGAGAGAATTACAAAAACCGCAGAAAAGTTTTGAATAGTTTAGTTTCACCTGAGACTTATTGTAATTTAGTTTTAGATAAAGCCAGATTAACAAATTTTTCGAAATCGCTAGTAGGGAAGGTCTTTCCAGCAATGTCCTTTAAGTAATTTTTAAATGCTTAGCCTCAAAATTATTTGACACAAAAAGGTTTTGTTACTCAAAAGATATATTTTATATTGAGATCGAAAAAAAATGTTTACTATATTTTTAAGTATTTAAAATTTAGTCGCCCTTGGATCAACAGAAACAAAAATTTTAAATGTCAGCCAAATTATTTGACGATTGCGACTTATATCGTGTTCGCACAGTTTACATGGACAGATAAAAGAGCATCTGAAATGACTTAAAGAGTACACAAAAAATTATTGGCTAACAATTTTCAATTAAATCTATTGATCAACAAAATTTAATTGAGTCAATAAGTGTTTTGATTAAAATTTTTGTTCTTTCGAATTTAAAATTTTCAAAATACCAGATTTTTTTTCGCGTTAATTTATTCAAACAGATTAATTCAAAAATATACAAAATAATAGGGTTTTACTTTTTTTGATTGTTAGCAACATATTGGAAAGTAAAAACAAGTAAGAAAGTTATAGTCGGTCAAGCCCGACCATATGATACCCTACACCAGTGTTTTCCGGAAAATGGGTCCCAAGTCCAAACATGGACCGATTGGATCTGTCTTTTGTTAGATCTTTATTTAGTGTAGAAAACACACACAGATAAAATTTTAGCGGCGGAATTGTTTTATTTTTTTTTGTCAATATACCGATTTAACTGAGTATCGTCGAAATTTTTATGAGGGGACTTAGTCCAAAAATGGTCCAATTATATTCCGATTTGATTAGGTAACTAAAGTACACGTTTAACACCTAAAAATAAAATTTTTATCAAATATTTTAATTTTTATGAATTTTGAGGGAATTATGTGAATATAGGGAGAGTGGCTTGTATGGGGACTACCAGAAGGACTGATCCGATTTCTTTGAAATTGGAAAAGATGATTCATGCATACAAAATTTGATTACCTGGTAAATTTCAAAGCGATATCTAAGGAGTGAGATCATAAAAATGTTAACACACATTTTTGCCTACAACTTTGGTGTAAAGCTTCCAAATTTTTTTTTTTCGGCAGTTTACATTTTAAAAATATGTCAGTTAATAAATTAATTTACATCATGAGTTTTAATTTGCAATTTTTTACACAATGGACGATGAAAGAAAAGTGCGTTCAAAAATAATTAAATATTTTCAACAAAACCAAACATGGACATACAAATACGTAAAGTGAAACGTAAGGCGGGACTAAAGTCCTACAAAGTTCAAAAAGTTCCCGATAGAAACGCTTTTAAAAATTTGGAGGCCAAAACCAGAGCTAGAAAATTGAAATCAAATTTTATAAAAAAATACAACTGTTGTGTAATGGACGACGAAACTTATGTCCTGGCTGATTTTGCGCAGCTCCCTGGTCAAGAATTTTATGTTTCCGATGTTCGAGGAAATGTTGCGGAAAAATTTCGGTCAAAAAAGCAAACGAAATTCCCCAAAAAATTCCTAGTATGGCAAGCCATATGTAGCTGCGGCCAAAGAAGCCAGTCATTTGTGACATCTGGCTCTATAAACAGCGAAATTTATATCAAGGAGTGTTTGCAGAAGAGACTTCTTCCGTTCTTGAGTCAGCACAATGTATCCACTTACTTTTGGCCCGATTTAGCATCTTGTCACTACAGCAAGAAAGCGCTGGAGTGGTATAATGATAATAATGTGGTTTTTGTACCAAGAGAGGCAAATCCACCAAACTGCCCGGAGCTCAGGCCAGTGGAGAGATATTGGGCTCTTGTTAAAAAAGAATTAAAGGGCACAAAAAAGGTCTCCCAGGACATGCAAGATTTCAAACGTAGATGGACCACCTGCTCTAAAAAGGTGACAGAAACTACCATAAAAGCCTTAATGGGAGGGTTTCCGGAAAAAGTGGATAACTTTGTTCGTAGTAGTTAGAGTTCCATGCGGTTTTTTTGTTATGATTTTGTATTAAATTTTATTTAATAAAAATTTGGTTTGAAGTCTTAAAATTCAGTAGTCTGTTTTTTATTTAACTTTATGTGTGTTAACATTTTTATGATCTCACTCCTTATTATAATACGGTCATTAGAGTCATTAAGCCGAATCCAAAGGGGGCGTTTGTATGGGGGCTAGGTCTTAACATATACCGATGTTCTCCAATTTCAATCGTCCTTGGGCCAAAAGATGCTTAATTTCCAAATTTCAAGTCAATTGTTTTAAAATTGCGACCTGTATCGTGCTTAAACCGGTAGATGGACAGACGGACGGACATCGCTAAATCGACTTAAAAAGTAATTATGAGTCGATCGGTATACTCGAAGGTATGTCTAGGACCAATATTTCGGGTAGTTACAAACATCAGCACAAACTCAATATACCCTGTACCACATAGTGGTGTAGGGTATAAAGATGAATTTTTTGATTATTTTGTCATAAGCTTACAATTCATTTGTTAAATCAATCATTATTTTGATTGACTATAAATAAAAAAATTATAAAATGTTTGATCAAAATTGAAAAATGTTTGATTGAAAAAATTTTTAATCAATCACCTACAATTTGATGATTGGTATAACAATTTTTTTAATTGGAGGAATTTCAATCAAAATAATTTATTGAATCCGCGTATTTGTTGATTAAAATTTTTTCAAATTTTTTCTGTGTAGTGTGGCAGTTTTACTTCAACTTTGATTTTTCCAAGTTTATGGGCAAATTTTCAATTTTACTAGACCTAAAAATGATGTGGTAAAAATTTAAGGTTAATCGGATTAAATTCACGGTAACCAAAATTTTGAATTTTTAAAAATTTAATAAAAAAAAATAAAAATTTAATACAAAACAAGTAGAATAGTTAAATTCGACTTTGCCGAATCTATGAATACCCTCCACAATGCATTTTCTTATAGGGTGGTACATTTTTTATCGTGAAAAAATTAACAATTTTGATTAGAAATATTTTATTTTGAGCAAAAAACTCTTTTTTTGCCTTTTTTTTTAAAGAAAAATTACTAATTTTTTTTTTGAGTGAAAATTTTTTTTCGAGTGTAATGTTTTTTTTTACTGTAAAAATATTTCTAAATGAATGCACGTACGTATGTACACAAAATATTGTCATTTTTGTAAAAAAAAAGAAACTAAATTTTTTTTTTGGGTGTAAATTTTTTTTGAGTGTAAAATATTTTATTTTGAGTAAAAAACTCTTTTTTTGCCTTTTTTAAAAAAAAAAGAAAAATTACTATTTTTTTTTTGAGTGTAAAATTTTTTTCGAGTGTAATGTTTTTTTACTGTAAAAATATTTCTGAGTGAATGCACGTACGTATGTACACAAAATATTGTCATTTTTGTAAAAAAAAAAAAAACAAAATTTTTTTTTGTGTAATTTTTTTTTTTTGAGTGTAAAATTTTTTTTGAGTGCAAAATTTTTTTTGAGTGTAAAATTTTTTTCGAGTGTAATTTTTAAGTTACCAATGCTTTTAGAACTAAACAAGTTTAAAAAGTATTGCTTAAAAAATTAAACAAGTTTGAAAAGCATTGTTTAGTTACCACCAATGCTTTTAAAACTTGTTAAAACACGTGGCATTTTAGATGAAACTAATTTGAAATTCAGGGTTTTGCTTATAACTTTTGAACCACTGGACCGATTGAGCTGAAATTTAATACTAAACAGACCCGGGGAACGGCAAAGATACATGCCAAGCTTCAGTAGTCTCATTATTGTCTTTCGAAAGTTATCGTGTTTTTTATCTCATAAATTCGCAAAACACCCTTGCCGAAATTTACTCTTTTGCTCATAACTTTTGAACCACTGGACCGATTTGGCTGGATTGCAATACCAACCTGACCAGGTAAATGACAAACATATATGCCAAACTTCAGTAGCCTCTGTAAAGTCTTTCAAAAGTTAGCGTGTTTTCTACGGACAGACAGACAGACGGACGGACGGACGGACGGACATCGCTAGATCGACTTAAAATCGATCGAGGATCATAAATATATATACTTTATGGGGTCCTAGACCAATATTTCGATGTGTTACAAACGGAATGACAAACTTATATATACCCTCTATCACTAGAGTGGAGAGAATAAAAAGAATGAATTTTGATATGCTGAACACTAATATCAAAAATATTTTCAAATCGTTCGTACGGTTTTCGAAATATCGCTTTTTGAAATTTGCAAAAAATGCTGGTTTTTTCTTCTGATCAAGAAATTAAAAAAAGAATCTCAATTTTTTTTTTCTTGGCCCTTTAATAGGTCTGGAAAAAAAAATTTTATTTATAATGAATTTGAGCCAAATCTGATCATTTAAAAAAATGGCGACCTTCGATCAATATTTTGGTTTTTTTTTTTTTGGGTTGGGTTAAAATAGTCGGATTTTGCTCAGATTAAGTTTAAATGAAAGTTTGTCTGAAGCGCTATGAAATAGTCAATGGGGAAACAAAATTTGAGACTATTTTTTTATTAATTTCTTGAACGTAGGAAAATCGTTATTTTTGAAAAATTGTGGAAAAATGTCAAATGGTGATGTCTCCAAGATCGCTCGACCGATTTTTGAAATTTTTTGATATTTAAATTCAGCATGCCAACATTACTAAGAGTGATGTTTTGCGAAATGTTTTTTTTTTATTTTTTCAATATTCCAAAATTTTGGTGGAATGAAAAAATTACCGGATTTAGCTCAAATTAAGAATAAATGAAAGATTGTCTTGAGCTTTATAAAAAGGTCAAGGGAAAGAAATTTAAAGATTTTTTCAAAAAATTTCTCAAACGTGGGACATACAAACCATTTGTTGCAAATTTTCAAAAAGCGATATCTCGACAACGGTTGGACCGGCCTTAATTTTTTATATTCGTGTCCAGTGCCAAAAATTAATATAATATATCGCAAGAAAGGGAAATCATCAGGGAAATTCAGGACGACATTGCATCATTGATTTAGAGTTTTTAGGATATATCTCTTGTATAGTACGATTAATTCTAAAGAAACTTTTTCAAATAAGAAAATTTTAGGAGTTTTACAAAAATTATTAGTAAAAGTCCTAGATTCTGAAATAATTTTAAAATTGAAAAATTGACGTGATTCATCCAAAAAGTTTTCTGAGAAATATGCTTAAAGAAAAATTTTAAGATTCTGTGACAATTTCCCAATAGAAAAACTCAGAGGTTTTGAGGTGTTTTGCCTAGAGATGGGCGCGTTAGTGATTTTTGACTCACACTCACGACAGGAATTTTTGCATCACGCACACTAACTCACCAATATATTTTTTCTACTCACTTTCTTTCACAATCACGTGAGTAAATTTAATACTACTCACAATCACGTGCACTCACGGAAGCTTCACTCACACTCACGTTGACTCACACTCACCAAACACTTATTTATATAAAAAAAATTTCAAAACCTAAAATTTTAAAAACTTTTAAAATTTTCAGCAAAATTTAAAGTTCAGCGAAATTTTACATTTTGTCTTTGCTTTTTTCGGGACGAAATATTAAATTAAGCCATATTTTAAAATTTTTTGTTGCTTTTTTTGGTACAAAAGGAAAAAAGAAGAGAAAATAAATCACGCAAACTCACGCAAAAAAATGGACTCACGCACTCTCACTCACGCAAAAAATCTTACTCACCAGACTTACTCACGCAATTTTTTTCTCCACTCACACTCACTCAAATCACGTGAGTAAAATTGAAATCAGTCGCATTCACGCGTGATCGCGCGAATTCAGCAAAATTCTTAGAGTATATTTTTCTAAAAAAAGTCTCAGATTCTTATAAAATTTTTTCTATAACAAATTCAAAAAAATTTTCTAAAGAAAATTTTAAGATTTTTCCTATAAAAAAAAAAAAAAAACATTTTTCATATTCTGAGTGTTCTGTCTATAGAAAATGTGACAAATTAGATAAAAATAAAAAAACTAAAAAATTCAGTAAAAATAAAGAAAACTATAAGATTTTCCTATAGAAAAATAGAAAAATTCTTTGATTTATTCAATAGAAAAATTCTTAGATTTTTCATATAGAAAATTTCTAAGGCTGTTTCTATTGAAAGATTCTCATAGTTTTTCTCTTGAAAAATCCTCAGAGTTTTCCTTATAAAAAGATTCAAAGATGCCAAGAAATCTCTTAGAAAAATATTGTGATTCCTAGGCATTTTTCTCAGAAAATGAATTCTTAGCCAAAATTGACTTTATAGAAAATCATAAACACTTTCAAATAACAGAAAACATATTTTGTTTTTAATACACTTATTCACCGTTCAAAAACAAATTTAGATAAAACAAGTAAAAAAGTTAAATTCGGCCTTGCCGAATGTAGTGATACCCTCCACAATTTTAAAAAGATTATTGCAAAGAACTTTATTTAAAAGGAAATTACTTTTGAAAAACAAAAAATTTTTAAAAAAAATTCCGCGAAAAAAAAATTTGGTAAGAAAAAAATCCGCGATTTTTTTCTTTTTTTGTCAAAAAATATGTTTGTACTTGTTTAAATACCATTTGGTGTTCAATTATGTTCACATATGTCAAACAGAAGCCGAATTAAAGCATTTTGTATTTTTAGGTTATGTTGAATGTACTGAAATTTTTGAGGTATGCTTACATTTTCGTTCATAACTTTTGAACCGCTGAACCGATATCGCTCAAATGCAATACCAAACTTCTCGGGAGAACTTCCAATATATATGTTAAGTTTCAGTCATGTCTGTGCAATATTTTGTCTGCGAGAGCATTTTCCACAGACAGACAGACAGACAGACGGACAGACGGACAGACGGACAGACGGACATCGCTAGAATGTCTTAAAATCGATCGGGCATCATGAATATATATACTTTATGGGGTCCTAGACCGATATTTCGATGAGTTACAAACGGAATGACAAACTTATATATACCCTCTATCACTAAGTGGAGGGTATAAAAAAAACGTGTATTTTAAAAATTTTTCAATTATTTTTAGAGTTTAAATATAAAAAATTTCTTATAATAGGTATATTCGATTACCTAAATTTCTTACTATTTTTTACTACAACTGTAAAGTCTTGTTTACTTTTTGTATTGAAAAATTCCAGCTGTAGTAAAATGAGTAAAAATTAGTAGATTGTAGTAAGGTAATCGAATTGACCTAATATTCTACATGGAAAACAAAAAAATTATAACAATTTTTAACACAAAACCTATTTCAAACCAGAAATTTTTCCAGTTTTGTAATTTTGGCCAAGAAAAGTGATGATTGGTACCATAGTGCAATGTAAATATTTAAAAAACAAAAAAAAATATTTTATAAGTATGTATGAAAATTATATAAAAGCAACCACGTGTATGACACATACTACGTATTTGTTACTTCTATTGATACAAATAACAACGAACAAGCCAAATAAGCATCAACAATTACAAAATGGCGCGCAGCCACGTCATATCATGGAGGTTTATACTGAAACTCATATCAATTGCTCATAGCTTCTTAACCCATTGACCGATTTTGCCATAATTGGTACCAAAATAAAAAGAAAAACGTTGAGAACAATAAAATATGAACATATTTAAAATTTTATTTGAATATGTAAACCATGAGCCAAAATAAATCATTTTAAAATTTTGGGTTAAATTTCTGGTGCCTCTCCCCATTGTGCGATTCCGCCCAAATTTTTTGTGAGTGTTAGGAATGATAAAATTACATTAAATTCCTAGTTTCGTTCTCATTCATTCAACAGGTGTCAAGTTATAGCATTTTTTTGTGTAAAATTCACCATTATTTTAGAGGTACCTTTACATTTTCACTCATATCTTTTAAAATACTTAACCGATTTCAAAAAAAAATACATCAGTTTCTGCCTAGGAGAATTACGCAACTTTTGGTATCCCAAGCGTTTAAAGCGGTTCCGGATTATTCCCAAAAACGTGATTTCAACAGACAGACAGACGGACGGACAGACAGACAGACAGACGGACATCGCTAGATCGACTTAAAATCGATCAAGGATCATGAATATATATATATTTTATGGGGTCCTAAACCAATATTTCAATGTGTTACATACGGAATGACAAACTTATATATACCCTCTATCACTAGAGTGGAGGGTATAAAAATTCAGAAAACTCGGAAAACTCAAAAAAAGTCTTGAAAAATAAAAAAAAAATGGAAAATTTAGATAAGTTCAGAACAAAACAAAAAAAGAAACGGCCATTTTTCAGTGTTTTTTCGTTTATCTCCTATATTATGCAAATAAATCTAGTCATGTTATACACCAAATGAAACGTATTTGAAAAATCTACCTACGTGTGTAAAGAAGGCGTCCAAACATGCACAACTTTTCGTCATGTTGAGTAAAATGCCAAAATGTAAGACATTTTTGTTAATAAGTCGAAAAATATTATCTTTTTTGCACGTTGTTTGCACTACGAGATAGGTATTTTAAATACCTTTAATCTGGTACCACATATGTCTACATTAAATTTGTCTAAATAGGCGTAAATCGTAAAAAATTTAAAAAGGTCAATATCCCCCTGTAGAAGTCGATCCACCTAAAAATGAGTTTGGGCCGCTAAAAAAATACGTGTCGGACTAATTTTCGTTCTGAACAACATATGCAAATTTCATGAAAATTGGAGGGAGCCACCAGGGATACTTCCCTTGTTAGTTGTTGTGTTTTTGATGATTTTTATGAAAAAGTTAGATTTTGTTGTATCACAATTTTAGGCGTGTTATATATTATAGCCTTTAAAAGCAAACAAAGAATAACTGTTCTAATTTTTTTACATAAACAGAAAAAGTTTTAAATATTTTGTTAAATTTGTTTTTTAAATTTAAAAAAATTTAGTGTTTTATTCGCTTTTTAAATAACAATCAAATATAATCTAAATGCCTAAAATTATGCTACAACTAACGTTTTCATGAAAATCATAAAAAATAAAAGACCCAGGGTTATAATGTAAACACACCTTAAGTGAAAGCGCTTCAAAATATGAATTGTAAGGTTTTTTTAAATAAAAATTAATTTCAATCCTACCTATTGTCCAAACACCCACCTTTTTCATGTTAACCAAAAAAACCAAAAAAAAAACTAAAAACTACCCAACTAACCATCAACGGATTTTCCGATATTTATCTTATTGTTCAGTTTAGCATTAGTCTCTAAACAAAAACCAAAAATCCAGCAAAAAAAAAAAAACACAAACCAAAAAAATATATATCCCTTCTAACAAGACCTTTAACAATTATGTTTGATTTTCAGACGTCTACATGTCTAGTTCTTTTAGACAAGAGTTTCAGAATTTTTTTTCATGGTAAATTTTTTTCTATATATTTTGTTATCTTGTCAGCATGGTTAGTTGACTGTTTTCAAAACAAGCCTGTAAAATTATGATGATGATAATAATGACGTCGACGATGAGAACGATGATGAAGATTTTTTATTTAATAAACATGTTGGATGTTTAGATGTTGTTCAAATGAAATTCAAATTGAGTGTTAAACGAGTTTATTAAAAAAAAATGTCTGGAACGAACGAAATAATTATAAGAATATTTATAAGGTGGTTGGAGAATAAGGTTTGAATTTTAAAGGATTTAAAGAGATAATAACACAAAGGTTAAAAAAAATCCTTCGTTTTAAAATTTAAAAATTTGAGGTAAAATTTTTCAGCTCGAGGTCACATTTCTTTACTAATCATTACAATGATATTACATCGTCCGAAAAAAATTGAAAAAGTCGTTAAACACGAACCGGTTAATATAAGTTTGAAACTAGAGACTAAATATAGTAAAACTGCATTTACAGCTTTTCATTTTTCATTGATCCTGTTTCCTTTTAAAAGGACTTCAAAGTTTTAGAAGAACACATTTGAATGTATGTGTGGAACAAGGTGCTAAAATCCAATTTTTGGAAATCGCGTTTTTTTGCAAAATCGTGCCTTCATACAATAGTTCGACCTATTTGTAAATAAATTTGTTAAAAACTTGATCGTTTTCTGTCATAAAAGTGACCTTAAAAGTTAAATTTTAACTACTTTTGGGAATATTTTATACTTTTTGCCTTATACTAACATTTGTTTTGCAGTTAAACTAAAGGTCATATATTTAAATTTTTACATGTGAGATGGTTAACGTTGAGAAAATATCCTGGGCTTTAACATGTGCCCTTTGGTTTGGCAAAAAACGCTATATTATCTAATCTATCGATAGTTAAAGTGTAAACTGGAAAAAGGTGCTATATCCATATAAAAACATAATATTGTTTTACGTAATTCTAAGGGTGGATTTTGATAATCTATCAAATTTTTAAGTCCAAACTTTAAAATTTAATGGTTAGTAACTTATATCATAAATTGTGCAAATTTTTTAACCCATTATGGGGGAAGTTGTTTAAAATAAACAATACAACAGTTATTTTTTTTTTGTTAAATTAACTGCTTTTTATTATTTTTATATAAAATAATTTCTGCTAGACCCCGTCTAAATTTTGCAGAATTCATCACGCTAAATTTAAATTTTTAAAAAATAACACAAAAAACTTAAAACTACTTGGCAAATATATTGAAATTCCTAGTAGAAATTGTAACATAGCACCTTATTCCACTAGAACAAAATTTCACATGCATTTTTTTGCTACTTCCGCTCATTTGTTTTTAATGAAATTTTGTACATAGATGCATGTGGTCCATCTACATCGAGCTGCAAAAAGAAATTTCAAAAAAATATTTTTTTTCGCGACTTATTTAGTTTTTTGCTTCTCCTGAACAATTTGGTTTTTGGATTTTAGCACCTTGTTCCACACCCACATTCATTTTATAAAATATTTTTTAACTAGTCGAATAGCCTGTCCCTGCCAGGCGGAACACCAAATCACTTTTCTTAATAATTCTATTTTTTTTACTAAACTTTATAAAAAATTATGTTTTGTGCTTCAAAAATTTAATATTGCTACATTGAGTTACATCAATATATTTCCTAAACTGGAAAAAAATTTAATGAGTATAAAAGGTTTTATTGATAAAATTTTAGAACTAAGTTTAGCACGCCCATTTCGTCTCTCCGTCCTTAAACCGGATATCAAAAATCCATCGTGTGGATATTAAAGGTGTCCTTACGACTAAGGTAATTTTTCAAAATCACTTTTTAATACGTGGTAGGGTCCTAAATTGTAGTTTTGTATCTAAAAATGAGAGAGCCAAAATTTGGAGACAATCGGATAAAAATAACTCGTGCCGAAAATGGATTGAAGTTTTGGGACGCTCTTATCTGATGAAAAAACACGTTTTTTCTAGTTTTTTGAAAAATTTTGGTATATGCTATTTTTTGTTAATTTTTTTGTTAAGTAATATGAAAATGGTAATAAATTACCTTTCCAAAAAGCTTAAAGAAATTCAAATTGGATGAAAAATAAGCATTTTATGCATACATGCCCCAGACCATTGCATGGTTTTTAAAGTCAAAATTTGAAAATTTTCAAAATTTTTATAATTATATTAAATACATGTTATAGATAAAAACTAACAGATATGGTAGTCTAACTTTTTTTTCATTTGGCGTGGGTAGTGATATAATTTCCGCGGATTCCAAAGAAAATTAGTTTTTCTAAAATAATTTAGCAAATATGGGAAACAATTTTCTGTATTGTATTATACGAAGTGAAATACATAAATTCTGTAAATTTTTTGAGAATTCGGGCATCTTTAACCCCTTTTCGTCGAGGTGAAATGACAAATTTGAGACGTTATACATTTCTATAATACAAAATATCTGCATATATCCGATTTCTCAAAAGTTACAGAATTTACGTTTTACACTTCGATCCGCACAATAGAGCACAAATTTTCAAAAATTTTCTTAATTATTGTAGAAAAACGCATTTTATTTGGAATCCGCGAAAATTTTATCACTACCCGCGCCAAATAAAAAAAAAGCTTGACTACCATATCTGCTATTTTTAATCTAAAACATGTTTTCAATTTGATCATAAAGTAAAATTAAATTTTTACTATTTTTTTGCCTAAAAATTATGAAAATTTTGAAATTCTGGCTCTAAAAACCATACAATGGTCTGGGGCATGTATGCGTAAAATGCTTATTCTTCATCCGATTTTAATTTTATTAGTCGTTTTGAAAAGGTAATTAAGTACCATTTTCTTATTATTTCACAAAAAATTTAACAAAAAATATCAAATAACAATGTTTTTCCAAAAACTAGAAAAAACGAGTTTTTCGTTCTTATAAGAATGTCCCAAAACTTCAATCCATTTTCGGCACGAGTTATTTTTAGCCGATTGTCCCCAAATTTTGGCTCACTCATTTTTAGATACTAAAGAACAATATAGGACCCTACCAGGTATAAAAAGGTGATTTTCGTTTTTAAGGACACCTCTAGTGGATATGTCCCATCGTCACTTCTATATACATGGAAATTTGTATATTTCTTAGTCATGAAAGGTTTTAAAATTAGCTAAAATGTTAAAAAACACAATTTTTTGCAGAGACCAAATATAACAGTTATATGCGTATTTTTGTTTTAAAAAAATCATGAAACGAATGTTGTCCAAACTTAGTATTTTATATATGAAAAGACTTCTAGAGATGTCCCGTGTTAAAATTTGCAATAACATTTATTTTTTTGAATTTTTCAATAACAGTAAAAAATAACAGTTATTAAAAACTTTTTGTTCAAACAATCTAAAATAACTTTTATTTTATATTTATTTGAGTAAATAACTGTTATAATAGTTATTTAAAAAAAAATCAATCAAAGTTTATATATTTAAATCAATGATTGAAGTATTAGATATCAATAGGATTCTTCTGCATGCGTTTATTGTTGTTTTATTTTAATAACTCGAGTTTTTTAAGGCTCAAAGAGTTTTTAATAACAGTTATAAAAAATAAAAGTTTTTTATTTCTGTTATTTTGAACAGATATTTATATAAATCATTTTAAACTGTTATTTTAAATTTTTATTTGAAAAAATATTTTTGAACAGTTAAATTTGATTTTTTTTCAATAGATCTCATAACTGTTATGGTCTCTGATTTTTTTACATACATTTTTCCTTTTAATTCTTCGTACACAGTTTAAATATTAAATCTGAATTCATAAGGATATGATCCATTGTCAATACTTTATGCTTTACAATTTTCAGCATCCTTAGTCATTAGGGGTTTCAGAAATAGTTTGAGGCTGTTATTCATAACACTTATAGTAGACTTATTGTAGGTTTATTTGACAAATATGCCTGCAATATCTGTCAAATAAACCTACTTTAGTTATATTTTAGATTTTATGAATAACCACCTAAATGTTTAAAAACTAAATTTCGCCGTCTTCCGCCACTCCCCCTGTCTTAGAGGCCGAAAATCAGGCTACGTTACAGATTATATATATAAACTAAACAAAATTCACAACGGATTTTTTTTGTATCTCAGCCCTTTCACTGGTGTTGATCTTTGCCATAGTCCGTACCATATGCATCCCAATTTTAATCTTTCAAGGTCATAAGGTGTCTTCAAAATAAGGTAAGATGTGAAAACATAATTTTTCCACACCCATTTCTTCTCTTAAATCTCCGTCCATATTTCAAAATTTTTAAATCTGACTACTTTAGGATAAGCTCCATCGTTAGTACTATACTCGTATCCACGCCCGTTTCCCTCTTAATTCTCCGTCCACAGTCCAAAAATTTTAAGTCTGACTACTTTAGGATATGGTCCAGTGTCAGGGCAATATGCTGGCCAATTTTTGGCTGCGTAGGTCATTAGGGCTTTAAAGTTAGTTAAATTAAAAAAAATAAAACACAATATTGCCTTGTCCCTTTTCCCCCCCCAACTCTCCGTCTACATTCCAAAAATGTTTAATCGGACTACTTTAGAATATGCTTCATAGTTAGGACTACATGTTAGGGACTTCAGCTTCCTAATTCATAGGGGCGGAGCTTAAAAATACTCTAAAATGTTACAAAAAAAAATATTTTGCCAAGTCCCCATTTTCTCGTAATTCGCCGCCCACAGGCAAAAAATCCGACTTCGTAAGAATCTGTCCCTGGTGTTTTATTATATACATGCCAATTTTAAGCTTTTAAGTCCATCAATTCAAAAGGCGCGAGATACACAAAAAATAAGAGAAACACAAGAAAATAAAATATATATTCAGAAAATAGATGGAAATAAATTTACCACGCCCTTTGCCTTTCTTATTCTCCACCCATACACTGGATATCAAAAATCCAGGCTCGTGTTGATCTTCCACATGAAACCTTCTATATACATGCCAATTCTGTGCATTTTCCGCTTCCTTTGGGGGCTTCAAAAGAAGTTAAATTGTTAAAAATCTCAATTTTGTCACTTCCCATTTTCCTTTCAATTCCTCGCCCACAGTCCAAAAATTTAAAATTTGACTACTTCAGGATATGCTTCATCGATAGGACTATACGCTAGAAAATTTTCAGCTTCCTAAGTCATTAGAGGACTTTAAAATAAACAAAAATGCCAATTTTCATCTTGATATATCATTGGGGGTCTTTAAATTAAATATTAAAAAACACAATTTTGACACGCCCCATTTTTCTTTTAATTCTCCTTCCACAGTTTAAAAAATTTAAATCCAATTACTTCAGGATATGCTTCATTGTTAGAACTAAATGCTATGCAATTTTCCGCTTCCTAAGTCATTTGGGGCTTCAAAAGAAGTAAAAATTTAAAAAAAATCCCAATTTTGCCACGCCACTTTTCCCTCAATTCTCCGCCTACATTACGAAAATTTTGAATCCGACTACTTGGGGATATGCGCCATCATTAGGACTATATTCTAGGAAATTTTCAGCTTCCTAAGTCATTTAGGGGCTTCAAAAGAAGTAAAAATGTTAAAAAAATCTAAATTTTGCCACTCCACTTTTCCCCTCAATTCTCCGCTCACATTGCGAAAATTTTAAATCCGACTACTTGGGGATATGCGGTATCGTTAGGACTATATTCTAGGAAATTTTCAGATTCCTAAGTCATTTGGGGGCTTTAAATTAAGCAAAAACGTCAAAAAATTGCATTTTGCCACGCCCACTTTCCCGCTTATTTCTCCGCCCACAGGAAAAAAATCGAAAATCCGGCTACGTTAGGATCTGCCCCAGGTGTTTTACTATAAGCATGCCAATTTTCAGCTTTGTAGCTCATCAGTGGGCTTCAAAAAGCTCTGGATAGACAAAAAAAGAGGAACACACAAATAGGGAAATTATATATATAGATATTTGTACTTGTCCAAGGATGCCGCTGGTAATAGCAAATGGAAGAGGAGGATCTCCATTAATTTTCCTATTTTATTGTTTTTACATATCAGGAAGGATTTTTTTTACATCCTTTTATCCTGATATGGTAAAATAAAAATGGAAAAGTTCGGAAGATCCCCCTCTTTTATTTGTCATCCCCAGTGGAATCCTAGGACAAGTACCAATATTTCAGAAAGATTTTACAGAATGTATACTAGAGGTGTCCTTAAAAACGAAAATCACCTTTTTATACCTGGTAGGGTCCTATTTTGTTCTTTAGTATCTAAAAATGAGTGAGCCAAAATTTGGGGACAATCGGCTAAAAATAACTCGTGCCGAAAATGGATTGAAGTTTTGGGACATTCTTATAAGAACGAAAAACTCGTTTTTTCTAGTTTTTGGAAAAACATTGGTATTTAATATTTTTTGTTAAATTTTTTGTAAAATAATATGAAAATGGTACTAAATTACCTTTTCAAAACGACTAATAAAATTAAAATCGGATGAAAAATAAGCATTTTACGAATACATGCCCCAGACCATTGTATGGTTTTTAGAGCCAGAATTTAAAAATTTTCAAAATTTTTAGGCAAAAAAATTATAAAAATTTAATTTTACTTTATGATCAAATTGAAAACATGTTTAAGATTAAAACTAGCAGATATGATAGTCAAGCTTTTTTTTTTTATTTGGCGCGGGTAGTGATACAATTTCCGCGGATTCCAAATAAAATGCGTTTTTCTACAATAATTAAGCAAATTTTTGAAAATTTGTGCTCTATTGTGCGGATCGAAGTGTAAAACGTAAATTCTGTAACTTTTGAGAAATCGGATATATGCAGATATTTTGTATTATAGAAATGTATAACGTCTCAAATTTGTCATTTCACCTCGACGAAAAGGGGTTAAAGATGCCCGAATTCTCAAAAAATTTACAGAATTTATGTATTTCACTTCGTATAATACAATACAGAAAATTGTTTCCCATATTTGCTAAATTATTTTAGAAAAACTCATTTTCTTTGGAATCCGCGGAAATTATATCACTACCCACGCCAAATGAAAAAAAAAGTTAGACTACCATATCTGTTAGTTTTTATCTATAACATTTATTTAATATAATTATAAAGTAAAATTTAATTTTTTTTATTTTTTTGCCTAAAAATTTTGAAAATTTTCAAATTTTGGCTTTAAAAACCATGCAATGGTCTGGGGCATGTATGCGTAAAATGCTTATTTTTCATCAGATTTGAATTTCTTTAAGCTTTTTGGAAAGGTAATTTATTACCATTTTCATATTACTTAACAAAAAAATTAACAAAAAATATCATATACCAATATTTTTCAAAAAACTAGAAAAAACGTGTTTTTTCATCAGATAAGAGTGTCCCAAAACTTCAATCCATTTTCGGCACGAGTTATTTTTATCCGATTGTCTCCAAATTTTGGCTCACTCATTTTTAGATACAAAACTACAATTTAGGACCCTACCACGTATTAAAAAGTGATTTTGAAAAATTACCTTAGTCGTTAGGACACCTTTAATGTATACTTCCAAACTTTAAAGTCCTTTTAAAAGAAAGCAGGATCACTAAATGAAAAACTGTAAATGCAGTTTTACTTCATTTTATATCTTCTTTAAGACGTATATCATTCGGTTCATGTTTAAATATTGGCTGTCGGACGATGTAATAAGACAAAGGTTCCTAAAAACTAATTCGTTTTCAAAATTTCAAAATTTAACAAGTAGAAAAGTTAAATTCGATTTAGCCTAATCTATGAATACTAGCATGTCCCGAAATCAGGAAATTTTGGAATTTCTTTAGGGCATACCCCCAGAACGATGCTTATTGAAGAGCTGATCACGGGAAAAATAATTAAAAAATTGTTGGAGGTCATCTTCAGGGCGCAACCAGCGCTTAAAGTTTGCATCCGTGGTGCATTTGGTCAAAAAAAAAATATTTTTTTTATTTTTAAAATTGGTGCCAAAAGTTTCGTTAGGTAGAGTACATTCAGGAAAAAATATTTTTAAAGTTTTCGTGGAGCAATTTTGTTCCAGCGCAACGTTTTAAAACTTCGAAGATGCTTAATTTATTATATATTTTTTTAAGTTTTTGTAAAAAACAGCTTTTTATACAAAGGCTTGAACATAAACTCCGTTTTATACAAAATTTTAAAAGATCTCTTACAAACTCCGGTTTTTACAAAAACTTAAAAAAATATATAATAAATTACACCTTTTCAAAACTTCAAAACGTTGTGCTGGACCAAAATCGCTTCATGAAAACTTTATAAATAATTTTTCCAAAATGTACTCTACCTAAAGAAACTTTTGGCACCAATTTGAAAAATAAAAAAAATAAAATTTTTTTCACTAAATGCACTACGGATGCAAACTTTAAGCGCTGGTTGCGCCCTGAAGATGAACTCTAAAAATTTTTTAATTTTTTTTTCCCGTAATCAGCTCTTTACTAAGCATTATTTAAGGGGTATGCCCTAAAATTTTTCATTTTCGGGACACGCTAATGAATACCCTCCACAATGCCCCTTTAAAGTGAGAGTAAATTTTCTTACGTGAAAAAAATAAGATTTTTGATTACAAATATTTGATTTTGTGTAAAAAAACTATTTTTTAGCTAATTTTTGAAAAAAAAAAAATAATTAACTAAATTTTTTTTTGAGTGTTAAAATTTTTTGAGTGTAAAATTATTTTCGAGAGAGTATTTTTTTTAGTGTAAAAATATTTTTATGTGACAAAAATACGTTGTAAAATATTTTTGTGACTTACCAATGTTTTAAAAACATGTCTAACGGGTTTTCAATACTTGAATTTAAGGTGAAGCTAATCTGAAATTCACGGTTTTGCTAATAACTTTTGAACCACTTAACCAATTTGAATGAAAGTCAATACGAATCAGGTCAGGGGAACGAAAAATATATATGCTGAGCTTCAACATTCTCAGAATTGCCTTTAGAAAGTTAGAGTGTTTTTTATCTCGTAAATTCACGAAAAAACATTCCCGAAATTCAGTCTTTTGCTCATAACTTTTGAACCACAGGACCAATTTCGCTGGATTGCAATACCAACCTGACCAAGTAAATGCCCAACATATATCCCAAACTTCAGGAGCCTCCGTAAAGTCTTTCAAAAGTTAGCGTGTTTTCAAAAGACAGACGGACAGACGAACAGACGGACGGACGGACATTGCTAGATACCAACCACCAATACCAACCTGACCAGGTAAATGCCCAACATATATGCCAAACTTCAGGAGCCTCCGTAAAGTCTTTCAAAAGTTAGCGTGTTTTCAAAAGACAGATAGACAGACGGACAGACGGACGGACGGACATCGCTAGATCGTCTTAAAATTGATCGAGGGTCATGAATATATATACTTTATGGGGTCCTAGACCAATATTTGGAGGTGTTATAAATGGAATGATAATCTTATATACACCCTCTATCAATAGAGTGGATGGTATAAAAAAAATATTCCTGCTCGAGGTCACATTTCTTGACGAATACGATGATATTGCCAAAGTAACAATTTTGAAAAAACTATTTATAAAGTTGCTTGTTCTAAATTGATTGGTAAAAGCAAACCACTTTATAAATAATGTCTTGAAAAATAGTAACTTTGTCAATATCATCAAATGATTTGTAAAGAAATTAGGCCTCGAGCTCGAGTAATCATTTTCATTAGAGTTTATAGATCGACTAATAAATGACATTTATTTATTTTAAAATTAAATCACAATTTAAAAATTTTTTAACTATTTTAAATATTAGCAAAAAAAAATTGTTACAATTACGGATTTTTTGCAAACAGCTTTACTAACATTATGAAATGTTTTTTTTTGCTGATTTTTCGCCGTTTTAATCCTATATACGAATACTTGTTAATTTTATGCTCCCAAGAAATTGTTAATATTAATTCAATATTAGTTTCATTTTTTTATAGCATACCTTTAGGCTAAAAGTTTTAACAGGGTGTTTAAAAAAATATATTTTTTTTGAACCAAGTATCCTTAAATATTTCTTGAATTCTAAAAACCTCCTTTCCTTACGAATATTTTCCAAAAAATAATCCCCTCTTCATAATCCCAATTTTGTTAAATCATTTAAGCAAAGTAAGTAAAATTCCCTAGCATGCAATTTTCATGTTACCACCAAATTGTAATTTAAACTAAACACCAAAAATTATGCTCTTGATTTCAACACTTAAGGCTAATGTTATGCCTGTTAGTAACATTTAAATTCCTCTAACATTCCTTTGGTAAATGAAAAAAAAAAAATAAAGAAAAACCCCAAAGAAAGCTTAAAAGAAAGTAGCAAGAATTACAATTATAAAAGGTTTCGTACGTTTTGAGAAATGCAATCATCAACAAATATTATGATTATTATTGCATACTTATAAGCGCTTCCTATGTGGTTAAAAGTTTTTGGTGAGTCGTTTACTTCACTGCAAACTAACATCCGTAAAAAAAATCCCCAAAAAAAAAAACACTAGAATATTTTTACAATTATCATTGTTTAAAACATGATATGGCATAAAATGTCTGCCTATATGATAGTAAAAATGAACTGAAGAAGAAGAAAAAGTAAAGAAAAAAAAATTTTAAAAATTCTACAAGAAAAACGGAAAAATATTACAATTCATAGAAAACTTTTTGGCATATAAATTTCTCATTTCCTCTTGTTTAAGCTAAAACTTACTGTAGAAATATAAGCAGAAATATAAAAAAAAAAAACAAGTAGAAAAGTTAAATTCGACTTGAACGAATCCTTGAATACCCGTCACAATGCCCTTTTTAAGTGATAGAAAATTTTTCTAACGTGAAAAAATTTAACAATTTTTATTAGAAATATAGTATTTTGAGTAAAAAACTTTTTATACCCTCCAACCACAGTATGGGGGTATACTCACTTTGTCATTCCGTGTGTAACGCATCGAAATATCGGTCTAAGACCCTATAAAGTATATATTTTATTGATCAGTGATCGATTCTAAGACATTCTAGCGATGTCCGTCCGTCCGTCCGTCTGTCCGTCTGTCCGTCTGTCCGTCTGTCCGTCTGTCCGTCTGTCCGTCTGTCCGTCTGTCCGTCTGTCCGTCCGTCCGTCTGTCCGTCTGTAGAGGACACGATACAGTCCAAAATAAAAGAGCTAGACTCCCGAAGTTTGGCACGAATATGTCTTATATTTCTAGGCAGGTTAAGTTCGGAAATGGGCAAAATCGGACCAAGGGGAAAAAAGTTCCCCCTTAGAGAACTAAACTAACCTAAGACAAACCGCATTTTTGCAGTGTTTTTTGTACTATTCTTCAGCAAATTCAACATTTTTATGTCAGAATAAAGTGCCCCCAACGTCTCCCACCAAACTCCCACCTACCCCAAACCCCCCCCCCCCCCAAAAAAAAAGACGCCCCTAGAAATTTTTTTATTTTTTTTTTTAAATATTGGAGGGTATAAAAGATTCGGCACAGCCGAATGTAACACTCTCACTTGTTTTTAATCACTTTTGTAAAAAAAAATTACAAGTTTTTTTTTAGTGTAAAACTATTTTCTGTGTAATATTTTTTTGACTGACAAAATTTTTTTCGAGCGTATTTTAATTAGAAATGTTCTATTTTGAATAAAAAAAATTTTTTTTTAGAAATTTTTGTAAAAAAAATTTACAAAATTTTTGAGTGTAAAATTTTTTTTGAGTGTAAAATTTTTTTGGAGTGTAAAATTTTTTTTTAGTGGAATTTTTTTTAATTTAAAAATATTTTTGGTGACAAAAATAAGTTGTTAAATATTTTTGTGGCTTACCAATGTTTTTAAGACTTGTTTAATGGGGTTTCACCGCGCGAATTTAAGGTGAAACCAATCTAAAATTCACGGTTTTGATCATAACTTTTGAACCACTAGACCGATTTTGCTGAAATTTAACTCTAACTAGACCAGGGACGCGATAAATAAACACGTCAAGCTTCAGCAGCCTCAGAATTCATTTTCGAAAGTTAGCGTGTTTTCAACAGACCGATACACTCTTTTGCTTAAAAATTTTGAACCAATGGACCGATTTTGCTCAAATGCAATACCAATCCGACCAGACAAATATTAAATGTATATGCCAAACTTCAGCAGCCTCAATAAAATATTTCAAAAGTTAGCGTGATTTCAACAGACAGACACACGGACGGAAAGCGCTGATCGACTTAAAAACGATGAAGGATCATGAATATATGTACCATATGGGGTCCTGGACGAATATTTCGATGTGTAACAAACGGAATGACAAACTTATATGTACCCTATATCATTAGAGTGGAGGGTATAAAAATCACACACAGTGAACAATGGGCCACAATGGAAAAAAAATAACATATAACGGAATTTTTATAAAGATTATTTAAACCAATAAATTAAACTTCAATTATATTAATAAAAATAATCATTGAATCATTTTAATTGAATCAATCTGAGACTTTTTCTATAAGAAAAATGTCTCAGAATCTGAGACTTTTTCTATAAGAAAAATGTGTCAGAATCTGAGACTTTTTCTATAAGAAAAATGTCTCAGAATTGTAATGGCGCTTGCTTCAAAATATATTTTTTTATTTTTTTATTTTAAAATATATCCGTTAAATATTTTTGCTATAATTTTTTTTTTTTGTATTCACTGCCATCTGTACGTCAGTAGCCACTTTGATACTCGTAGCTACACTTTGTTGTACTGACATTTATCCTGTATTTATTTTATAATTTTTTTCTCAATTTTTGGAAATAAAACGTTAAGTATTTAGCGCGCCGAAGCGCGTTACTAAATACGAGGTTTCTTGGTAGCAAGGGGCAAGTATCTTGGTCATTGTAAAGTCCAGAAGCCGTTGTGAAAAGTATACCTAAACATAATAAAGTTTTTTTTTGTGAAAGTGTTAAAACCAAAAAAATTTTTCTTTAAAGTGCAGTTTTTATTTAGACAAATTTAATTTGTACTACAGTTTTTTTATTTTCTAAGGAAAATTTAATTTTTTTTCAACAATATTTTTTTATATATAAAAAATATATTTTTTTTTATGTGAGTATTTTTTTTTTTTTTATATTTTGCAAAATTTTTCTTTTGTAGAGTATATTACTTAAATTTTCGTGAAATAAACGAACATCAATTTCATTTGTTTTAGTTGCTCAGCTTTAGCTACAAAAAGAAAAATCAAGGAAAAAAGAACCAAGTTAACATAAAAGGGCTAAATTCTCTTCAGGGTGGATTTTGGCTAATAAAGATTTCCCAAATTTGGTTAAGTTATTTTTATTAAAGGTATGTTCACGTCGACGAATTAGTTTTTGTTTAAATCAATCAGTTAAAAGATTTTTTTTATTGATTTTAGATTGCTATACGTTATTTTTTTGTTGGCTTCATTTTTTGCTTTTGGCGGGACTTATTTTTGTACCATTTGTCCCTTTGGTGCCATCCCTTTATGGTAATTTTTTTATTTTTTTATTAATCGTTTATATAAAAATTCTTATAAAACCTTTTTGTTTTATTAGAGTTGGCACCTTATGTTTAATACAGGAACTTGTAGGCAATAGCTAAATTAACAGCATCGTCGATCAAACGAATAACCAAAAGCTTCTGCTTGTACTTTCTCTCTCCTTGGTTTGGATGTGCAACGTCAGTACAATAATAGAGTTTAAAAGTGCGGTTCGGTCAACCTTTTTACGTCAGGTTATCTACATTGTGTTTGCCGTCGGTAAATCGTTTTATGAACAAAAGGATTGATCTATGTGCAGAAAATCCTTTTTATTTTACTAAATTTGCGCCGGGAAAAAGAAAATTAAAGAATCCCTAAATTGGCTAAAGATTAAAGTGTTTTTTTTGTTGTTGTGTTGTACCAGTTAAAATAAAAAAAGAAATCATAAATTAAATATTTGAACATATTAACATTTTTATGTGCATATGCACTTTACGGAAGTACATACAACAACAAAAATACGAATACATGGACGAAACATAATATTCAACATAAAATTGCCAGTGTTCAAAATTCAAAACTTAAAAAGGGGAAAAAAACATAGTGCTTAAATCGATAGTGGGTAAAAAAATTAAAAACTAAAAGTTTTCTAAAGCAAAGTGAATTCTGTTTAGTAAATTCGAAAAATCTAAACAAATATAATTTTATTGTTACAAATTATTTTTTTTTATTGTAAAATTTTTATAAAAGAAAAGTGGTAAATTTTCCTTTTTTTTGTGCCATGGTGTAAAGTTATTTTTCTTCAATTTACAGAAGAATTTACTTTGTTTTAAATTATTTTTCGTTATATTTTTTTTTTCTTTACTAATTTTTTTTATATAGTTTTGCTATACCAAAGATCGAACGGTTTTATTTTGCATGGTCTAATATTGAACACACATTTTAACATATTTGTTTTTTTCGATATTAACAAAATTGTCAATTCTGTTATTAACAGAATTGAACTCCCACAACTTTTTGTGTTAATAACAGTGTTAAAATATTTAAAATGTTCGTGTTTTAATGAGATCTTTGGTTTAGTGAAATTTTATGGTATTAGTGGTTCAAAGAGTTTTCAATTTTTGTAAATATCCCTTATGAGTAAGTAAGTTTAAATTCAGTGTTTCAAAATATTTAAAAACTTGAAAACAGAGACAAGACTCTGTTACTTAACGTTTGAGTATAATT
Source organism: Pegoplata infirma (assembly GCA_963921195.1). Classification (NCBI taxonomy): domain Eukaryota; kingdom Metazoa; phylum Arthropoda; class Insecta; order Diptera; family Anthomyiidae; genus Pegoplata; species Pegoplata infirma. The sequence goes on from CAWUER010000256.1 coordinate 24,037, forward strand.
GGTATTTCTCTTAAATTTTATGTTAAGTAAGAGAAACTAAGAGAGCGGTATATTTGAAGAGACAGCTTACAACCTACATCGAAAGATCTTTCGGCGAAGGAGCAGCTTTGTGATTCAGCAATGTAAGTGCATTTAAACTCTCTTTATTTTTATTTTATTCTTCTTCTTACTGTTTTTTTATTATTTGCAATTTTTTGTTTATATTCTTAATTTCTTCAAAATTTTACCAAAAATTAAAGTTCTTTGAACTCTAGATATTTTTTGCGTTTAACGTGACCAACTGTGTCAAATTTGTCTCTGGTTAAAATATTATTTTTTTTTAATATTGAAAGTTTAAATTAATTTAATTAATGATGTTTGAAGAAATTAAGATATTTGAATGATTGAATAAATTTTGAAACACAATTAATTATTTCATACTTAATATTATTTTTTTTTTTTATTATTATTATGTTAGTTAGTTTTTTTTTGAGTTTTTAATTTATTTTTATTCGTTTTAATTTCTTTTAGATTTTTTTTTTTTTTTATTTATTTTATTTTTTTTTTGCGTTAAATTCGATGATTTATTTGTCGGGTTAAATGTTTCTTAATTTCGGTTTTTTTTATAATAATTTATTTTAAGAATAGTATTATATGAATTTTTGTTAATAAAATCATAATGGATTTGTGCTAAATTTAAAAGAATCTGTTTGATTTTGATCTGAGGTAGGGTTATTGTGGTAGTCAAAGTGGGATCCTTAAATATAATTTTATTAGGGTTTATTTATTTTGGATCATGGATGGGTGGGCAAATTCGCGGATACATTTCCATCTTGTATCTTTCGCAAGGCTAAGCTTTAGCGTTTTTATTCCTGTTTTATTGGTTTGTATACTTTTTTCGTAATTTTCCTTCTACGGTTTCTTTGTCACTGTCTTTTTCTATCCTGCACGCGAAATAAAAATATTTATAAGGTAGCTGTGTGGTACTGGTTGCAGTGAAGCACTGAACCCCCCCAATCGACGAGCTATAAGGCTGGAGTATACGCGTGCAACCGCTTCATATCTGCCTCCGTTAACATCGACCACGTAAAATCACTTCGTTACATGCTACAATATAAAAAATTGGCGCCCAACGTGTGGGGCCCGAACAAGAGAATTTTTTTCGTTTTACCATCTTTTGTTAACATTTCTTTTGTGTTTCAAGTTTTGTTCGGCTCCTACAAATTTCTATCTCTATTTTCTTTAGTTTTTCAAAATTTTCTTTTTAATTCTGTTTTTCTATATTTTTATATCTGTAAATTGTTGGAATTTGTTTGGATCAAGTTTAGTAAAACATTCTATTTACAACCGTCAATTATGCAATATAAAAAAGTAATCTTAATTGTTTCGTAAATCTATGAAATCATTCTTTTAAATGTCTGGAATTCAGTTTTTGGAGTAAAGAGCTAAAATCTGACCGCTTTTTGAAAGAAGTCTAATAGATTTACTCTATCTTACTACGTATGGAAAGTTAGAACAAAAGTTTAGTTCTTACCCGTTTAGTAGTACCTTTAATTAAATTTCTTTTCCAAATTTCCGCTTTAATTAGTTTTTTTCTTTTCTGCCAATATCGCTAAATAATCATGCTATAGTCTAAACTACCACAAAATGCTTTTACCATCAGTACATCATAATCAAACAGATCATTTTGAGAAATTGTTTTTGTTTTTGAGAAAAATATTTAATTTTTTTTTGCTTTCTTTTGAAATTTTAATAAACATATTTATCAACATATTTTAATTTTATTTTTTTTTTTTAAAAAAAAAAAAATCCGCAAAATCTTAAAGATTTTTTTTAATTTTTTTATTTATTTAATTATTTTATTTACTAATATTTATATTACATAATTAATACATATTTTATTTAAAAAAAAAAAAAAAAAAATCGCTTCAAAATCTTTTTTTTATATAATATATCTTTTGTTTACGCACCAAACTGAGAAATTTGTATCTACGAGATTGCACATATTTTTTTTCCTTTTTCATTAAAACTCTGCATAGTAGTATCTTGTTATTTCATTTTATTTCCCTACAAAGTTTTTGTTAGAGAATATACATTTTTGAGTAGAGCATTTTGAGTTTATGTTAAATGTGTTTAAATTCTGTTCGTTTCTATTCAAGCAACAGATTTTTGCTCTTAATATTTTTTTTTCTACAGAACACACACCAGTTCATTCCATTCATAACATTTCTGTTTTACACATCTGTTGATGTTTTGATTGTCTCTAAAAAGAACAATCATTGTATTAGAAATACATTTCCGTTTCTGGTTTCAATATTCACATTTTTAAGTGTTTAAATACGACAGATACCAGTATAGCAATTCACTAAGGAAAAAAAATATTTCCGAATTGGAAAATTTAAGTTAATTTATTTTATTTGCTTTCAAATATTTTTTTTTAAATAAAAATTTTTTTTTTTTTTTTTTAAAAAAAAAAAGAAAAAAAAGGCTAATACTATTTTTCGGTTAATTACGTTTTTTTGGTTTCTATTTTTTTTTCCTTTAATTTTTTTTATATTGATAATCATGTCGGACACTGAAACTGGCCTTGCTGGGACAGGTGCCTTACCCAAGCATCCTATATGTGATGCTTGCAAGCAGGTTATCAGTTCTAAAACTTTGCTAGTTACGACTGTTTGCAAACACAATTTTCATAAAAGTTGTTTGTCGCAACTTCTAAAACTTAGGCCATATTGCCCAGTATGCAATACTAGGATAGTCAATGATGGTCCTCAAATTACTACAAGAGGTGCAGCTAGGACTGAGGGGCAGGATAATGCTCCGACTGCAGTCCAAGGTACTGCTCAGACTGGAGGGCGGATATTGTGCAAGCTGGTACATCTTCGGGTAGTTCTACTGCCAATAATGAAGCTACAGCTTCTATTCAAAATCAGCCAGTAATGACTTCTGCAAATATACAGGAAATGGTCTTATCAACTATTTCCGCACAACAGGCTGAATTTTTATCTGCTATTACAAGTCAAATTGCTACCCTTGTAGAGGCAAATATACAGGCTAGTCTTTCAAGATTGAATTTAGGTAGTCCTGCCGAGACATCAAGACCACCCCCTCAGCAGCAACTACCTCCCCCTTTGTATTCTTTACCTCCCCCTACACAACCAGTTCAGCAACAAGTACGTACTCCACCAAATAGAATGTTGACCCTTCCATCTGTAGAGCAACGTACCTTTAGGGAAATGCTTGGAATTGAACAGAGTTCTGCAGGTACACAAAGCCGTGCTGAAGCCGATCGCTCCAATTCTGCGTACAATCAATCGCACTCTTCTACCTTTAATTTTCGGCCAGATAGGGTTTTGACCATTATGTCTAAATGGAATATCAAGTTTAGTGGTGGTCCAAAATCTCCATCAGTAAAATTATTTACCCACATGGTAGAGTCTCAAACGAGGACGACCTTAGAGGGTAATTTTGATGCTCTGTGTAGCAATATAAGCTCACTTTTCGAGGATAAAGCCCATACCTGTGGTTCTGGAGATACCACAAATCAGCTACTGATTGTTACCTGGCCTGAACTAAAAGCAGCCTTAAAGGAAGAATATCAGGACTTTAGATCTGACGTAGATATTGAGGAACTAATAAGGCCCGTAAACAAAAACCGACAGAAACATTTGACACCTTTTACGATTCGATTTTAAAAATGACAGACAGACTTAAAGAACCGATAGAGAATGAAGTTTTGTTAGAAATTCTTCGTCGTAACATAAACCCTGATATTCAACATGAAATTTTAAACACCAAAATTGGGTCTATTCCCGAACTGCGTACAATATGTCGGCGGCGCGAATCTTTTATGGATGACCATCCAAAGCGTAGTAGTCAACATGCAAAACCAATATGGACTCAAAGACGTGTAGGCGCTGTTGATGCTGAAGTCAGAGAAGAGAAAGAGTATTTTCTGACGAGGATGGGGCTGAAATATCAGCTAGGGTTTAGAGTGCTGGAATTGTAGGCAGAATGGCCATAGATATGACCATTGTTTACAGGACCGAAAAATTTTCTGTTACGGGTGCGGTTGCCCTGATACTTACTTGCCCAACTGTACAAAGTGCAGTTCAAAAAACGGGAAAGCGAGTGCAAGGAAAAGCACTTACAAAAAACGACCAGATGCGGGAAACAAACTAGAAATTTTAAGAAGAAACACCAACTTTGACCATAATACAACCGGAGGTGAAATGACTCACACCGGAAGTAAAATTTTTTCTACCGGAATGACAATATTAAACCTTTGTGCACTAATGATAGATTTTTCAAACCCTTTCACGTCGCTTGCAGGAATACAATGAGGCTCGTGATAGAATTTTTAACAGTGATTCCCAACCTACGCGCTCAGCTCTGCGTATGCGTTCATTTTGGCAAAAAGTTAGGGGCCTTAATAAAAAATAATTTGTTCTGTTTTAGATAAACCATGTGACATAAGGCCATATGCTGAGGTGATCCTCTTTGGTGAAAAGATTTTAGGTCTAATGGACACGGGTGCTTCTATCAGTTGCATCGGTGCAACAGCTGCTAAAAATTATATTGATTCTGGTTCTCCTTTTAAAAAATAAATTCGAGTGTGAAAACAGCGGATGGCAATAGCCCAAAAGATTTTAGGTTTTGTTGAAACTAATATCACTTTTAAGGGGGTTAATAGAAAATTTTAATTTATATAGTACCAAGTTTAGACCGTGATTTATTTCTGGGAATTGATTTTTGGGATCTTTTTGAGTTACTCCCTTCTTGTGTGACACAAATTTTCATCTTCTAACCCAGAGGATGAAGTGCATGAAATTTCACCACAAATCCCATTATCTTCTGTTCAAAAACAGCTTTTGAATAAAATAGTCAACTTATTTCCTTCGTTTGCTAAACAAGGTTTGGGAAAACAAAAGTTTTGTGTCACGTTATTGACACCGGTGATGCCAACCGATTAAACAGCGGCATTACCCAGTATCACCTGCTGTGGAAAAATTGATTTACGATGAATTGGATCGTATGATATCTCTGGGCGTTATCGAGGAATCGAATAGCGCATGGTCTTCTCCTGTAGTGCTCCACAGAAAACCGGGTAAAAATAGACTTTGTTTGGACAGTAGGAATTAAATTCGGTAACTGTTGGTGACGCCTACCCCTTGCCTCAAATTGATGGCATTTTAAGTAGGTTACCAAAAGCCGAATTTATAACAAGCCTAGACCTCAAATATGCTTTTTGGCAGATTCCGTTAGATGTGGGATCTAAAGAGAAAACTGCATTTACTGTTCCTGGAGACCGTTGTACCATTACAACGTAATGCCATTTGGGGCTCTGCAATGCCCCGCAGACCATGTCCCGTCTTATGGACAAGGTGATACCACCGTCTCTCAGGACAGAAGTGTTCGTTTATCTTGACGATCTTCTTATCATTTCGGATTCTTTTGAGAGGCATCTTGAGGTTCTAGGGATTGTTGCAGAGAAAATTAATGAATCAGGACTGACCATTAATGTAGAAAAAAGTAATTTTGTGTCCCGGAAGTGAAGTATTTAGGCCATGTGGTGGGTAATGGGGTCATTCAGACGGATCCGGAAAAAGGTGTCCGCTATAACCGACTTTCCAGTTCCTAGATCCGTAAAGCAAATTCGTAGATTTTTAGGGATGACAGGTTGGGTACCGGAAATTTATCAGGAACTACGCGTCAATTACCACACCTATAACTGATTTGTTAAAAGCCAAGAAAAAATTTGTATGGACCGATGAAGCCCAAAAAGCTTTTGAAGTTTTAAAGACCCATTTGAGTACCGCGCCTGTTTTACATAGCCCTAATTTTTCGCAGCCATTCTTTATACACTGCGATGCTAGTAAAACAGGTATAGGAAGCGTATTGGTACAAAAGAATTCGGAGGGTGAAGAGGTTCCTGTGGCATTTATGTCCAAGAAGCTCAACCAAGCCCAACGAAACTATTCCGTTACCGAACAAGAATGCTTAGCAGCTTTGCTGAGTATTAAAAAGTTTAGAGCATATGTCGAAGGGCATGAGTTCACTGTGGTCACTGATCACGCATCTTTAAAGTGGCTCATGTCCCAGACAGATCTCAGCTCAAGGTTAGCTCGATGGTCTTTAAAATTGCAGGGGTACAAATTTAACATACAGCATAGGCGTGGTAGTCTGAATATAGTTCCTGATACTTTATCTAGGGCCAACACTGAGGACTTGTCCGCATTATGTATTAATAGTCTTTCCGATTTTGACAGTGACAGCGGGGTATTCGTAGACCTTAGCTCTACACATTTTCAAGCTGACGAACATAAGGAACTGTTAAACAAACTTGGGGGAAAAATTGACCAATTGCCGGACTTGAAAATAGTTGACGGATACCTGTACAGACGGATCTGAGCATGCTACAGGAGAAAAATTGCAGGACGATCTTGCATGGAAGCTCTGGATTCCTCGGGGAATGATTCCAGAGATTCTCAAACGTGCCCATGATAACCCTTTATCGTCACATAGTGGTATAAACAAAACACTGGATAGAATTCGCAGGTTTTATTTTTGGCCGAATTTGGCTGTCGATGTGAAAAACTACGTAAATAATTGTGAGGTGTGTAAAGCAACAAAGCATCCTAATCAAGTACTAGACCACCAATGGGTAAAATGTCTGAAACGCAGCGGTTTTTCCAAAAATTATATGTCGATTTTCTTGGACCATATCCGAGGTCCCGTCGGGTCATATTGGTATTTTTTATCGTATTGGATCATTTTTCCAAATTCCCATTTTTAAAACCGGTGAAAAGTTTACTGCTGATCCAGTTATAAAATATCTTGAAGGTGAATTGTTTCATACGTTTGGGTCCCGGAAACCCTAGTGTCCAGATAATGGGTCACAATTTCGTTCCCACCAATTTAATGACCTTCTTAAATGGTATGGCATTAACCACGTTTACACTGCCGTTCACGCGCCGCAAGCAAACGCCTCTGAACGGGTTAATAGATCGGTTCTATCGGGGATAAAATCGTATATAAAGCCAGATCAAAAGAATTGGGATGAGTTGTTGAGCAGTATTTGTTGTTCATTGCGTTCGGCTGTTCACTCGGCCATCGGTACTTCACCATACTATTTAGCTTTGGTCAGCATATGATACAAATGGTTCCACTTATCCATTACTGCGGCAATTAGAGATGTTGGATGATAGATCTGTGCGGTTTGATAGGAATGATTCGATGCAAATAATGAGTAGAAAAGCGGCTGAAACTATGAAAAAGCAATTTGGTCGTATGAGAAGACCTACAATCTTCGATCCAGAGAGGTATCCTATGATGTAGGTCAAGAAGTGTTTCGTCGAAACTTAAACAAAGTAATTTTGAACAGGGCTACAATGCCAAGTTAGCACCTACTTTTCTAAAGGCCCGCGTACGCAGAAAATTGGGTAACAGTTATTATGAGTTGGAGGATCTTAAAGGTACACTTTTGGGAAACTATCATGCAAAGGACATCAGGCAATAGATTAGGGCTTATTAAAATTTGCAAGCGTGATCAGCCTTGGTGCTGTTATTTAACCCCCATGGTCTGATTTTGGCGGGGGGGGGTTGTAATGGCGCTTGCTTCAAAATATATTTTTTTATTTTTTTTATTTAAAATATATCCGTTAAATATTTTTGCTATAATTTTTTTTTTTGTATTCACTGCCATCTGTACGTCAGTAGCCACTTTGATACTCGTAGCTACACTTTGTTGTACTGACATTTATCCTGTATTTATTTTATAATTTTTTTTCTCAATTTTTGGAAATAAAACGTTAAGTATTTAGCGCGCCGAAGCGCGTTTACTAAATACGAGGTTTCTTGGTAGCAAGGGGGCAAGTATCTTGGTCATTGTAAAGTCCAGAAGCCGTTGTGAAAAGTATACCTAAACATAATAAAGTTTTTTTTTGTGAAAGTGTTAAAACAAAAAAATTTTTCTTTAAAGTGCAGTTTTTATTTAGACAAATTTAATTTGTACTACAGTTTTTTTATTTTCTAAGGAAAATTTAATTTTTTTTCAACAATATTTTTTTTATATATAAAAAATATATTTTTTTTTATGTGAGTATTTTTTTTTTTTTTATATTTTGCAAAATTTTTCTTTTGTAGAGTATATTACTTAAATTTTCGTGAAATAAACGAACATCAATTTCATTTGTTTTAGTTGCTCAGCTTTAGCTACAAAAAGAAAAATCAAGGAAAAAGAACCAAGTTAACATAAAAGGGCTAATTCTCTTCAGGGTGGATTTTGGCTAATAAAGATTTCCCAAATTTGGTAAGTTATTTTTATTAAAGGTATGTTCACGTCGACGAATTAGTTTTTGTTTAAATCAATCAGTTAAAAGATTTTTTTTTATTGATTTAGATTGCTATACGTTATTTTTTTGTTGGCTTCATTTTTT
>CAWUER010000257.1:0-39038 GCA_963921195.1 Pegoplata infirma
ATCGAAAAATCTGAAAATTTTTCTATACACTAAAAAAAAAACTTGTAAAATTACAAGAAAGTTTGTAACTTTTTTTAGACCTCCTATTTCACAAGAATTCCTTGTTATTTTACAAGCTTTTTACCAATAAAATTGTAAATTTACAAATTTTTTAATAAGATAAAACTTACAAAGAGGTTTCGTGTTTTTACTAGATTTTTTGATTTTATCCTATATTACGAGAATTCCTAGTAAAAATTACGAGCTTTTTCGTAATTTTACAAGATTTTTACCAAAAAAATTGTAAATTTATAACTTTTTTGGCACAATAAAACTTACAAGGAAATCTCGTGTTTACTAGATTTTTTTTTTGTAAAAATTACAAAAACAAGTGAGAGTGTTAAATTCGGCTGTGCCGAATCTTTTATACCCTCCAAAATGTAAAAAAAAAAATTTTAAAAAATGTCAGGGGCGTTTTTTTTTGGGGGGGAGTGATGGCTGTCAGTGGGGGACTTTGAGAGCACCTTCCCATCGCGATAAATATACCAAATGTTTCATTTATTTAACAAAAATACAAAAAAACATATAAAAATAGTGTATTTTTTCGGAGGTTGGTTCAGTTCTTCAAGGGGAAACTTTTTCCCCCCGGCCCGATTTTGCCCATTCACGAACTTAACCTGCCTATGAACATGAGACGTATTTATGCCAAACTTCAGGAGTCTAGCTGTCTTATTTTGGACTGCATTGTGTTATCTACAGACAGACGGGCGGACGGACAGACGGACATTCACAGACTGTCTTAGAATTGATCATGTTAAATAATATATATTGGGTCCCCGACCGTTATTTCGATGCGTTACAAACGGAATGACAAAGTGAGTATGCCCCCATACTGCGGTTGGAGAGTAAAAAAATTGTAAAATTCCCAAAAAAAATTGTAAAATTACAAAAAAAAAATTTAAATTTTGATCGAAAATTTTTTGTTAAAAAACAAGGAAAACTGTCAAATATTGGTAAAATGGGATTACGAGACTTTTTCTAGTAATTTGACAAGTTTTTGTTTGTGTGTAGGAAAAATCTTACAATTTTAGGAGAAATTTTTTATAGAAATTCTTCTATAAAAAATGTCTTGTATAGAAAACATTTTGGAATTTTTCTTTTTATAGGAAAAATCGGACAATTTTTCTATAGGAAAAATCTGAGAACTTTTTAGTATGAAAATCTGAGAACTTTCTATGGGGATTCTATAGGGATTTTGAAAGTTTTTCTATAAAAAAACATTTCAGAATCTAAGACTTTTTCTTTAGAAAAAATGTCTCAGAATCTGAGGTTATTTTACAGAAAAAAATAAAAAAAATATTTGAGTAAATTTTAAATACTATTGAGTAAAAAATTACTCAATTTTGCACCAGTAAACGATTTAACAGTATTGAGTAAATTTTTAATAAAAATTTATTTAGTGTTAAAAAAAAAAATTTGAGTAAATTTTTAATTGACACAATTAAAAATTTACTCAAAATTTATCTATGTTTTTTTTTAAGTTTAAAAAAGTTTTAAATTTTTTTACAAAAAAAAAAACAAAAAAACTTGTTTTTTAAACTTTACCAAACATATCTATGTCTCAAAAACATAGGAAAATTTTATAAAAACGATTACAAACTTTCATATACATACACAAAAAACTATAAACTAAACGAGAATTCAAAAAACTATGAGAGTTTAAAAAAAATTAAAAAAACTATTAAATTTTTATTAAATTATTTACTTGAATTGTTTTTAAAATTTTTAAGTAAATTTTTAATTGCGTCAATTAAAAAATTACTCAATTTTTGTTTTTAAATTTAAACAAATGATTACTCAAATTTGTTTCCTCCATATTTTTTTCTGTGTTCTATTTCAAATATATCTCAGAATCTAAGAATTTTTAATATGAAAAGCTGAGAAATTTTCTATAGAAACAAATCTACAAATCCTTGACAAAAAAAAATTAATTATCAGTGTTTCTCTATACGAAAAATGTTTCAGAATTTGTGAGTTTTTATATACAAAAAAATTCTAGAAGCTGAGAATTTTTCTAAAGTAAAAATGAGTCAGAATCTGAGACTTTTTAGGAAAAATGTCCCAGAATTTGAGAAAATGTCCTTAACTCTGAGATTTTTTCTGTTTAAAAAAATTTCTCAGAATCTTTGACTTTTTCTGTAGAAAAATGTCTGAGACTCAGGCTCTGTGACTTTTTGTATAGGAAAAATATCTCAGAAGCTGAAACTTTTTCTTTAGGAAAACTGTTTCAAAATCTAGGACTTTATTGTAGGAAAAATTTTTTAGATTGTCAGACTTTTCAATAGGAAATATATCTCAGAAAATGGTTGAGAATCTTACATATTTTCTAAGGAAAACTGTCTCAGAGAACTATGTTTTTCTATAGAAAAAAAGTGTAATGTCTCAGAATAATAAATTTTCTCAAATGATTCCGAAAAATTTCAAAACCTGGAAACTTTTTTGGAAAAAACATGTCTCAATTCTGATACTGTATTTTTTCTTGGAAAATTGTTTCAGAATCTGGGTATTTTGCTGTCAGAAAAATGCTTTAGAAGCAAGGAATCTCTTGAGGAAACATTTTTTAAAATATCAAACATTTTCTTAAGTTCTAAAACCTTTTCTATAAGAATATTTTTTTTTAAATTTGAAAATGTTTCTATGGAAAAAATCATAATAAACAAGATTTGAACACTTAAAAATTAACTAGTGATTCAAATCCGAACTGAGGTTCCCTGCATGAGCAGGATCCTGGGCGATCAGGACCAGGCGTGATCGCCATTTTAACAGACAGACAAACGGGCATCGCTAGAATGTCTTAGAATCGATCACTGGTCAATAATATATATACTTTATGGGGTCCTAGACCAATATTTCGATGAGTTACAAACGCAATGACGAACTTGTATAACTAATTGTAAGTGGAGAGTATAAAACAGTGATATTGAAAAAACCGTAGCACAAATTTCATAACAAATGTTTTATCCCCTTTACCAAGCACAACTAAACTTTTTCTTCACTATCATATTTCAATAACAATTTATTATTATTAAAGTTTTTTAGAATGCTATAAATAAAGTCCATCTTACTGCTTGCCATTATTCTTGTTGTACAAATTCTCATTAAACTTAAATTTGACACTATGAAAAGGTGTTAAATTTAAGGATTAAATGTCAAAATGTCTATTATTTTTGTATTTTAAGGATTAATATAAAGTTTATGGCAAGAAAAGATGTAGAAAACATAATATATACCTATAATTTTTGTATAAGGATGTTAACTGTGATATTACAGGAGTTAAGTGTCAAAAGGTTAACAGGATGAGAAATATCTTTATATCTCAATTTTTACTGTTGAAAAAATTTCTTAGAATAATTCAAAGGGTAAATACCTAAGAATCTACGATTTTTTTTGTATAAAAAATGTTTCTGTTTTTCAAAAATATTTTTGCAAGTTTTCGCCCCCAATCAAATATTTTAAATTTACAAAAATAATTTACTCAACAACTTTTACTTGTTTAGCTCCTGTCATAGATTTTATACATTAAAATACATAAATACATACTTCACATTATAATGATTAATGTTTCTATTTAAAGCACATAAAAACTTTTTTCATTAGTTAAAAGTTAAAGATAAATGAATGCGTTTTATAACTAAAATGTAAAAGTTTTGTCACTTGGGCATTATTAAGTTGTTTTTTTTTTAATTTTTCACAACTCAACAAATTTTAAACAATTATTAACAAGGCAACTCTTTTTCCATTAGTGCACGCCAATCCTCAAAAAAATAAAAAAAAGTTTATGTGAACTGATACCCTCCAAAATGTAAAAAATGTGTTGCGAAAAACTTTATTTAAAAAAATGTTTTTAAAAAAATAATAAAAAAATTGGTAAAAAATTTAATTTCTAGAAAAAAAAATTGTAAAAAAAAACTTGGTGGAAAAAAAAGTTGGTGAAAAAAAAATCCGCAAAAAAATTGTTAGTGTAAAAAAATATGTTTAAGACATTTTTCTTATAGAAAAAGTCTCAGATTCTGAGACATTTTTCTTATAGAAAAAGTCTCAAAACCTGAAACTTTTTCTAAAGAAAAATGTTTTAGAATCTGAGACATTATTCTTATAGAGAATCTGAGACTTCTTCTATAAGAAAAGTGTCTCAGAATCTGAGACGTCTTCTATAAGAAAAATGTCTCAGAATCTGCGAAGTTTTCTAAAAGAAAAATGTCTCAAAATCTGAGACGTTTTCTATAAGAAATTTGTTTCAGAATCAGAGACTTTTTCTATAAGAAACTTGTTTTAGAATCTGAGACTCAGATTCTGAGATATTTTTCTTATAGAAAAGTCTCAGATACTGAGACATTTTTCTTATAGAAAAAGTCTCAGATTCTAAAACATTTTTCTTATAGAAAAAGTCTCAGATTCTGAGACATTTTTCTTATAGAAAAAGTCTTAGATTCGGAGACAGTTTTCCTATCGAAAAAGTCTCAGATTCTGAGACATTTTTCTTAAAGAAAAAGTCTCAGATTCTGAGACATTTTTCTTATAGAAAAAGTCTCAGATTCTGAGATTCTCAGATTCTCAGATTCTGAGACATTTTTCTTATAGAAAAAGTCTCAGATTCTAAGACATTTTTCTCACAGAAAAAGTCTCAGATTCTGAGACATTTTTCTTATAGAAAAAGTCTCAGATTCTGAGACATTTTTCTTATAGAAAAAGTCTCAGATTCTGAAACATTTTCTTATAGAAAAAGTCTCAGATTCTGAGACATTTTTCTTATAGAAAAAGTCTCAGATTCTGAGACATTTTTCTTATAGAAAAAGTCTCAGATTCTGAGACATTTTTCTTATAGAAAAAGTCTCAGATTCTGAGACATTTTTCTTATAGAAAAAGTCTCAGATTCTGAGACATTTTTCTTATAGAAAAAGTCTCAGATTCTGAGACATTTTTCTTATAGAAAAAGTCTCAGATTCTAAGACATTTTTCCTATAGAAAAATTTCAGATTCTGAGACATTTTTCTTATAGAAAAAGTCTCAGATTCTGAGACATTTTTCTTATAGAAAAAGTCTCAGATTCTGAGACATTTTTCTTATAGAAAAAGTCTCAGATTCTGATACATTTTTCTTATAGAAAAAGTCTCAGATTCTAAGACATTTTTCCTATAGAAAAATTTCAGATTCTGAGACATTTTTCTTATAGAAAAAGTCTCAGATTCTGAGACATTTTTCTTATAGAAAAAGTCTCAGATTCTGAGACATTTTTCTTATAGAAAAAGTCTCAGATTCTGAGACATTTTTCTTATAGAAAAAGTCTCAGATTCTGAGACATTTTTCTTATAGAAAAAGTCTCAGATTCTGAGACATTTTTCTTATAGAAAAAGTCTCAGATTCTGAGACATTTTTCTTATAGAAAAAGTCTCAGATTCTGAGACATTTTTCTTATAGAAAAAGTCTCAGATTCTGAGACATTTTTCTTATAGAAAAAGTCTCAGATTCTGAGACATTTTTCTTATAGAAAAAGTCTCAGATTCTGACACATTTTTCTTATAGAAAAAGTCTCAGATTCTGAGACATTTTTCTTATAGAAAAAGTCTCAGATTCTGAGACATTTTTCTTATAGAAAAAGTCTCAGATTCTGAGACATTTTTCTTATAGAAAAAACTCAGATTCTGACACATTTTTCTTATAGAAAAAGTCTCAGATTCTGAGACATTTTTCTTATAGAAAAAGTCTCAGATTCTGAGACATTTTTCTTATAGAAAAAGTCTCAGATTCTGAGACATTTTTCTTATAGAAAAAGTCTCAGATTCTGAGACATTTTTCTTATAGAAAAAGTCTCAGATTCTGAGACATTTTTCTTATAGAAAAAGTCTCAGATTCTGAGACATTTTTCTTATAGAAAAAGTCTCAGATTCTGAGACATTTTTCTTATAGAAAAAGTCTCAGATTCTGAGACATTTTTCTTATAGAAAAAGTCTCAGATTCTGAGACATTTTTCTTATAGAAAAAGTCTCAGATTCTGAGACATTTTTCTTATAGAAAAAGTCTCAGATTCTGAGACATTTTTCTTATAGAAAAAGTCTCAGATTCTGAGACATTTTTCTTATAGAAAAAGTCTCAGATTCTGAGACATTTTTCTTATAGAAAAAGTCTCAGATTCTGAGACATTTTTCTTATAGAAAAAGTCTCAGATTCTGAGACATTTTTCTTATAGAAAAAGTCTCAGATTCTGAGACATTTTTCTTATAGAAAAAGTCTCAGATTCTGAGACATTTTTCCTTTAGAAAAAGTCTCAGATTCTGAGACATTTTTCTTATAGAAAAAGTCTCAGATTCTGAGACATTTTTCTTATAGAAAAAGTCTCAGATTCTGAGACATTTTTCTTATAGAAAAAGTCTCAGATTCTGAGACATTTTTCTTATAGAAAAAGTCTCAGATTCTGAGACATTTTTCTTATAGAAAAAGTCTCAGATTCTGAGACATTTTTCTTATAGAAAAAGTCTCAGATTCTGAGACATTTTTCTTATAGAAAAAGTCTCAGATTCTGAGACATTTTTCTTATAGAAAGTCTCAGATTATAAGACATTTTTCTTATAGAAAAAGTCTCAGTTTCTGAGACATTTTTCTTATAGAAAAAGTCTCAGATTCTGAAACATTTTTCTTACAGAAAAAGTCTCAGATTCTGAGACATTTTTCTTATGTCTCAGATTCGGAGACATTTTTCTTATAGAAAAAATCTCAGATTCTGAGACATTTTTCTTATAGAAAAAGTCTTATATTCTGAGACATTTTTCTTATAGAAAAAGTCTCAGACTCTGAGACATTTTTCTTATAGAAAAAGTTCTTTAGAAAAAGTCTCAGATTCTAAGACATTTTTCTTATAGAAAAAGTCTCAGATTCTTCTCAGATTTTTTCTTTAGAAAAATTCTTAAATTTTTCTTATAGAAAATTCCTCAGATTTTTCCTTTGGAAAAATATTATGAATCCGAGACTTTTTCCTGAAAATTGAAAGAACAGTTTTGTTACCATACAAAAATATGCCGGTTTGCTGGTCATTTGGAGTGATTAAGTGATTTTTATATTAACTAAAATGTGGTGAAAATTATTTTTTTCAATTCTTTTAAATCCAATTCAATTGAAATTTCTATAGATGACATTTTGTTGTTATAAGTTGATCTCTTATGTCTTTTATTTTTTGAGACTGCTAGGTCACATGGTCACAAAAATTTAACTTTACTGCATATGATGTAAAAGAAAATAATTTTTCAAAGTTTGACACATTAATTCAATTTTGACAATCTGGTGTCTAGTCAATCAATATAATGTTAATGTAATTGTGTGTGTGTGTTTAACCTTGAATTGAATATTTTCTATATGTGCATAATTTTTAATGTATACATGAACACAAAGACATTTTATAAATTTAATAAACGAACAACTTTCACACCATCTCAAAACATTCCAAATCAAATGTCTAACTGCAAAAAAGTAAATATCAGATCGATTCTTAATGAATTTTTATGAAGAGATAAGAAAAAATATTTGTCACACTTACAATTAATTTTTTTTTTTAATAATTAATTCAGGCATTAAAGTGTTAATTTTTTTTTCAGAGCTAAACCACAACTAGGCCGAAACAACTTTAACCTCTAGTTGCGAACACTGTAAATGCCTTTCTTGATTATGAATCTGGGATGCCACACTACTATATTTCGACGAAAATCAAAATCTTCGCCAGAGCCGTTCTTTTAAAAATCGCAGCCAAACATCAAAAAATGGAACTTTTTATATGAAAAAATTACTTAAGACAAAAATTATTCTTAAGGAAAAATAATAGTTTTCGAAATAATCTTAAAATGTAAATTTTTTGACGTTTGACCGCGATTTTTTTCAAAAACGGCCCTGGCAAAGATTTTGATTTTCGTCGAAATATAATAGTGGGGCACCCAGATTCTTAATCAAGAAAGACATTTACAGTGTTCACAACTTGAGGTTAAAGATGCTTCGGCCGAGGTATGAAACATTTGATATGGAATGTCTCATAAATAACAGTTTATGACACATGCAAAACAACTTCACCTGAGTTGTATGTGTCTGTCTGTATGTGTTACCTACACATACAATTATCGGGGCTTATATTTAAAACTTGCCATCTGCAATATTTTCAAAAGAGAGTTCTCGATAGAAATGTGTTTACGAATTTAGTAGTCGTAGTAGTAAAATTAATTTTTGACTGAAATATTATTTCAACAACAATGGCTTTAAATAATATTGTAGAAGAAAGATTAGTTACAACTTTAAGAACTACATAAAAATAACAGTTCTCTTTGATCTCTTAAAAAAAATTTCAATATGCAGATAGCTAGTTTTGAATATAAGCCCACGAATAATAAACATATCAAATTTATTTAAAATAAAATTATGAAATTAAAAATATCAATAAAACTATAAATTTAAATTAAACACGTTACAACGCTATATAAGGTTGTGTCGAATCATAAATACCCTACATTAAAAAAAAAAATTTTTTTTAGTTTTGAGACATTTTTCATTAAGAAAGTTTCAGATTCTGAAACAATTTTAGTGTAGAAAAAGCCTCGGATTCTGAGACATTTTCTTAGATTCAGAGACATATTTAATACTACTATATAAAAAAAGTCTCAGCTATTTAATTATTAATATAAAATAATTGTAAGATTCTGAAACATTTTTCCAATACAAAAAATTTCAGATTCTGAGACATATTTTCCTTTTAAAAAGTTTCTGATTTTGAGATGTTTTTTTCATTTTCTGCTAAATTTTTTTATAGAAAAACTATCAGATTCTGAAACATTTTTGCTACAGAAAAATTCTTATATTCTAAGAAATGTTTACTATAAAAAAAGTCTCAGAATTAGAAAAAGTTTTACTTTCGAAAAAGTCTCATATTCTGAGACATTTTTCCTATTGAAAAAGTGACCGATTCTGATGCATTTCTTTATACAAAAATTCTCAAATTTTTCCATAAGAAAATTTTTAGATATTCCTTAGAAAATTTAAAAAAAAAATTCTAAGATTACGAAACATTTTGCCAATAGGTTAACCTCCCGGAAAATAAATTCCTTAAGACTGGGTTTTTGAAAATTCCGATTCTACTGAGGTCAAAATATATTCATGTTCGTTTGGTGACTATGTCACTTCATCTGTTTATCGGGTATCATAATTTTTTTGAATGATTAAGGGGAGAAAAAAAGAATGCCGGTATTTTTTTGAAAAATGTTCAATCCTTTGGGGTGGTTCAATGCATCTGAAAACTCGGATTTTAAGCTGATTTTTCTGCAGAGAAAAATCTGACTTTACCAGTTAATTCTACAGCAAAAAAATAATAAAATGGAAGTTTTTTACACTCTTAAAAAAAAGTTCCAAAAACCCACCACAGAGGGCTGAGGGAAATATAAGATTTTTAATTTTTTTTTACGTTGTTTAAAAGTTTTTTTATTTATTAAAAAATCTTCCGATATTTCGCAATTCTTTTAATTGCATCTTTAGGAACAGTTCAAATTTGTGAACAAAAACACATAAAAATTCAAATACGTAACGTAGTGTTCACTACCATCATCATAACTAGGGATGTGATTTCCATGCATATGCATGTTTTTTGTCGATAGTCTAAAAGCGATATAGACTAATTATCTATCCGAATCAAGAAATTTGCACTAAAATGGCATCGATTTGTTTTTGCATAGTTTTGCATATTTTAATGAAAATTCATATTTTTGCATATTTTGGTTTTTAATGCATATTTTGTGCATATTTCCAACTTTTAAGTGCATATTTTTGCATATTTTGGCATAAATTAGCAAAAACACAAACTGAAATTTATTTGTTTCAAAAACTATTTTAAATTTTAAAAATTTATTTTGGAAATAAGAAAAATTATTTTTTTTCTTAAATTTTTTTTATAGATTGTCTTAATTTCTAAAAATCTTGTTTAAATAAAGTTTTAAATGTTACTATTTAAACCCGGCGCACATTGGTTGATGTTCATAGAACGAGCGGCTAAAAATAGAAGAAGTTGTCGAAGGACAATGAAACTTGGCACATACACATTTTTTGTTTGAATCAAGAAAAAAATGCAAAAATCAAAATGATCCGCCCACTTTTACGCCCACCTCCCATACAAAGTGAAAATTAAATTTTGACCTACGGCATTGTTTTTTGGCACATATCATTTTTAATCACTCAGAATCATTTGTGTGAAATTTGAAAAATATCCGCCCACTTTTACGCCCACTTCCCATACAACTTGTATTGAAAAAGTGACATTACTCCCTTGATTTTTAATGTATCAACTCAATTTTCACAAAAATTAAATATTATAATTGTAGAATGTACCTGATCCGCCCACTTTTACGCCCACCTCCCATAGAAAAAAAAAAAAAACAAATAGAAACAAGTAAGAGTGTTAAATTCGGCTGTGCCGAACCTTTAATTCCCTCCAACACGTTTAAAATAAAAAAATAAATCGCAGGGGCGACCTTTTTTTGGTGGGGGGGTCGGCGGAATTGGTGGGGGCCACCTGTATCCCCGCTATATATGTTAACAAATTATTTGTTTATTATATTTACGCTTAAATAATACATTTTTATCGTTATTTTTAATTAATTTCTATAACCACGCCCCCAAAAGGGGGCGGCCTGAAAAAAATCGAATTTTCTAACTTCCTTGGCCCAAGCGCAGGTCTATGAACATAATATGGCATACAAATGTTACATTTGTTGAGCAAAAATTAAAAAAAACTCGTAAAAATATCGTATTTTTCAGGAGTCGTTTTAGTTCTTCAAGGGGGAACCTTTTTCCCCCTGGTCCGATTTTGCCCATCTTCGAACATAACCTTACCAGTAACATAAGAGATATTCTTACCCAATTTCAGGGGTCTAGCTCGTTTTGTTTAGACTGCATCGTTATTTATACAGACGGACGGACGGACGGACATCGCTAAAATGTCTTAGATTCTATCATGGATCAATATTACTATATATATACTTTGTGGGGTCCCCGACCGTTATTTCGATGTGTTACACACGGAATGACAAAGTGAGTATACCCCCATACTGTGGTTGGAGGGTATAAAAATCAGAGTTTCTGAAGCATGAACGAAAATTCATGTTTTGTTACTTTATTATTTTATAGTGTTTACTGTTTTTTTGGAAAGGAGCAGGTATGAGCAGCTAAATTTTTTTTTAACTTTTAGATGAGACTTCAAGCTGTAATTTGACATCTTTCGTTAAACAGCGCTCCACAGCGCTAAAAAGATGCAGTCCACTGAAGTTGATGAACATTGAAATTTTGATGTTGTTTATATTTTGTTCTACGAAATTTTTTATATGGCACTTTTTACACCTTTTTTTAATGCAAATCTCATCCATGACAATTGTCATTTACGAAAATATGCAACAAAGTCAAATGATAAGTTTACTTTGATTGTAACAAAAGATTGAATATACAGTAAATTTGCAAGCCATTTTAACCCTTTGACGACCACAGGCAAGTATACTTGCCAAATAGTTTTTGGCGATTATTTTGGTTCAGGTAAAAGATAGGGCAAATGTGCTAAAAGGTGAATTGTAGAGGAGTGTTATGGCAATAAAAGTCTAGTTTTCAGTTAGTCTCTAACTTTATCCACTTACTCACTGTAAGTCCCCAAAGTTTGTAAAATAAAAATCTCTATTTTAGATACAAAAGGATCTATACTTGTCAAGCAAAATTGGGGCCAAGAAGGGGGTTTATAGGTCCAAATTCTTGTAGAATAACTACAATAGAGTTGCAGATCTTAAAAATCACAGCGAATAGCAAATAGCTTTGGCCAGAACTGCGTAATCGTCGAAGGGCAAAATTTTTCCCCATGAAAAATGAAGGGTAAGGAGAGTGGTTAGGGGTCCAATTTTTTGTTTAGTTACTTTTATTAGGTCAAAGATTAAGGCAATGAACAGAAAATCAAAATAGCCTCGGCAGAAAATGTATGGTCGTCAAAGGGTTAAACAAGCGAACATATATGAACTTTAAGCATGTCTGTCCAAACAAATAATAAATATATCAGCCTAATATTACGGAATCTTAATATTCAGATATCTGACAACAAAATACCAAAAAATTATCCAAATCGGCGAATATGAAAAAAATAAATTTCGGACACTCTTCAACCAATGTGCGGCATTACTTTTTGTTTTTTAATCTTGTTTTCCTATGAAAATAAGATTTTTATTGCACACATTTTATTTTTTAGTGCATATTTTTAGGTTTTTTAGTGCATATTTTGAATTTTTTAGCGCATATTTTAAGCGCATATTTTCGATTTTTTAGTGCATGAAAATCTCATCCCTAATCATAACGATGGTAGTGAACACTACCAAATTTGTATGTGTTTTTATTAACAAATCTGTCCCTGAAGATGCAATTCAAAAAATTTCTAAATATCGGAAGAAGTTTTAAATAAATAAAAAACATTTAAACAACTAAGACCTCGAGCTTGAAAATGCATTCCTTTTAACATATATTAAAAGAAGGTCGAATAAAAACAACACTTATTTTTTTTAAATTAACTTTTTAAATATGAACAATTAAAGGGCATTTTGAGCTAAACAAAATGGTACCCAAATTTCGATTCTACCACAACCGTTAAAAGTAAAAAGCTCTCACATATTTAATTTTCAAAATTATTTAAACAGAAATAATTATACTAGAAACTTTAAATTTGTAATATATGATCGTCAGGAGGAGAAAACGTACTTTTTGCAAATTTCTATTCTACTGGGTCCAAAAGGAGTAAAATAGTGTACTTTAGTACTTTTTTATTTCTCCTGAAATAATAGTCACAGAAACTACTTCAATTTAAGTGAGGTAAAATGGGTAAACATTTGTATCATGATACTTTTTACAGTCGCAAAAAAAAAACATTCTACTAAAAGTACTTTTTAGATAATTAAGATTCTAAGAAGGTACATTGTACTTTGGTACTTTTTTGATCTCATGAAATAATGATCATAGATACTGGTGTTTTAGAATCCCGACTAAAAAAAAGTAATACGGCGCCATATATCATTTGATTCCAAAAATGGAGGATCCATAAATATACGATTATATCTTATTAGATCAAATTTTATACAATTAGATATAATTAGATCCATTTTTGGGAACGGTAAATATTATCTAATTTGATATTATAAAAAAATAGATATAATAATACATAATTATATCATATTAGATCTAATATGATCTTCAATATCAAATTGGATGAAATTTACCGTTCCATTTTTGGGATCAAATTATATGTAATTATATCAAATTTGATCAAATAAGATATAATCATATATGTGTAGATCCTCCATTTTTGGTATCAAATGATAGATCAATTTACATACAAAACTTTTTTACTTGGTATGTAGGATCCTCCATTGAAACAAAACATTCTGAAAAAAAGACTTTTGGGAATTTTTTTGTTATACAAAACTAAACGAACTTTCAATTATACGTTATTTGGGGGTGATAAAAAAGATTCAAATATCACAAAATTTGAAAAATAGATTCCTGGGGCACAATTAACGTTTTCACCGAAGAGCAGTTATAAAATTGTGAATAGTAAAGAAGGAAAATTGTAGATTTTGTCTTCTAAAGTAAACAAAAACAATTATAAATGAAATAACGATGTACTCTAATCTTAACAAATAAATAATAGTTAGGCTGGATTACTCAATGCTCCGTAATAAAATAACTCTCCGTTAAATTTAACTTTTTCATACAAATTTTAACATAAGGCTACGTTAAATCGGCAGTTAGCAGCTAACTTTTCATTGAGCAATCCGCCCTTAATAATTAATCCAAAATCACAATTTTTAAGACGGTCTTGGAGTAAATGAGCGATTTTTGTAATTCGCAAAAAATTAATATCATTCAAAACAACTGTACATACGTATGATTAACATCAAATTAATATCACTCATACGCTCTGACACATTCCGTTGTTCAATTTGTAAGAGTGTCAAGTTTGGCATTGCTAAACAAAAATGTGTTAAGTCAATAAATTTACATATTAAATTAAAATTTTATTTTACACAAAAAAAAACAGTTTCACTAAAAAAATTTACAACAAAACAAATTTAAAAAGTTTAGTACAAAATATGGCTACAAACATATATTTTTTTCTTTTATTTGATCCTAACAATTTAGAAACAAAAAACAGCATCTGCTGCCTTTAAAATACAGCAAAATTGGAAAAAATATTTTTTCAAAAGAATACATGTTGTTACAATTTATTTTCACAGTTTCGTTTTAAAAATATGTATTATCATATGCCTGTTGTTGATGTCAAATGCGTGGAGACACTCTGTAGGTAGAATTTTATTTATAATTAAACTCATATAATTGTATATTTTCTTTATTTAAAAAAAAAAATCCTCTAAAAATAATTCTAATTCTGTTACCGAATAGTACTTGTTATATATGTATAAGTAAATATAAATGATATTGTTATAAAATTTGACAATACAAATGTCAGCTGGAAACCAAGAAAGAAAAACAATTAAAAATTAAAAAGGTAAAACAGATTTAAACGCACTTGGCCGAATCCATTAATACCCTTCACAATGCCTAAAACATTTTTAACACAAATAAATTAAACTAAAACAAATTTTGTTTGTGATTCCAATTTTTTTGAGTGTCAAAAATACAATAGTGGTTGTAGTGTCCCACTACATATTCACTTTGTTGTTATTTGTTACTTTTGTTTTGATCAAGTTTTTATGTATTTTTATTTTATTAATTTTCAATTTGGTTATCAAAATATTTTATAATAAAAATTTGTTTTTCAACAAAAGAAGTTGGATTTTTCATAATAACCAAAATATCAACTTCATTGGCGATCCTAGTCAGAACCAAAATATAATCTTCATCAGTTTTAAACGATACTAATCTTGCCATTAACATAAAAAAATAAGCAAGATACATATTCTCATTTTGTTACATAATTGCTGTTGGATATGGAACGTCAACTTGCATCAAAAAGAAGGCTCAATATTTAATTAATTGGTAAAACCGTTGTTACTCATTATTTGTACTCCAATCAAATGCCATATCTTTAATAAGTTAATGAATGCCACAAAAATAAATCAAATAAAAAGAAGAATTACATCAAATGATCAATAAAAAAGGCATCCGATTATAAGTTTACCAACAAATTTTATTTAACTCAATTCAACTTGATAGTTCTATCATCTCAACTGGAAATTTGGAATTTTAACATCATCCATCAAAGATAAGTCCAAAAAAAAAAAAAGAAACATTAACAAAATATTTAAATATCGAATTTTCTTCAATTGCTATCATATTGTTGACCAGTATTAACTGATATCCAAACATTTTTATTTTTTTTATTCACGATCTGCTCCTGTTATTTTGGTACAAACATAATTTTTTTTTTTGTTAATCCCTTACCAGTAGTACTTGAATATAAAATGGTCGG
Source organism: Pegoplata infirma (assembly GCA_963921195.1). NCBI lineage: Eukaryota > Metazoa > Arthropoda > Insecta > Diptera > Anthomyiidae > Pegoplata > Pegoplata infirma. The sequence goes on from CAWUER010000257.1 coordinate 15,509, forward strand.
TACACGTTCTAACCCTCAAAATCCGAATGTGATTAATTCTGAATTAAACGACTCTCAACAAAATACGGTCCCAGTTCCCACACCCTCCACAAGTGGTGCACAAGCTACTCTCACACAAAATTCCACAAATTGTTCAATTAAATTACCACAATTTTGGGTTTCTTGCCCTGAAACATGGTTCATACAGACTGAAATAACATTCGCTTTAAAGGGCATAACAGATGATACTACAAAGTATCAACTGGTTATTATTTCACTTTCAGAGGAAATTTTATTAAAACTTATTGACGTTATTCATAAACCACCATTAGAAAATAAATATAATCACGTTAAGGAAATTATTCTTGAAAGATTTTCTTTAAGCGAAGATCTTCGTTTTGAGAAATTATTAAACGATTCCGAAATCGGCGATAGAAAACCATCTGAATTCTTCCGCGATTTAAATGCACTCGCTATTTCAAATTCAATTATAAATAACGATTTACTTATTAAATTGTGGATGCGAAAACTTCCCCCAACCGTTCAAATGCATTTAAAATCATCAAATTTGACAACATTTAATCAAAAGTTAATTCTAGCTGATAAAATTTATGATTTATCAGACAAACTTCAAGTATCTTCAGTCTCAACACCTAGTTCTCTATCATCAAATCAATTATTTGAAAATTTAATTAAAGTAACTTCAAATTTAGCCGAAAACATAGATAAACTATCCCTAGATGTTTCCGAAATTCGAAATAGTACAAACCACAATAATATAAGAAAATCTAACAATTTCAGTAGTGTCCGAAGACCAAACAACGACAATATGAGCAGACCGTCTTCAAGACCGACATTTTGTTGGTACCACAGAAAATTTGGCAATCGAGCTTCAAAGTGCACAGCTCCTTGCGATTTTATTCAAAATCTTAAAACACGGAATTTAAACTAAAAAAACCCATTATTGCGACGACAAATAAAGGGAAGCAATTATCACGTCGTCTTTTTGTTTTCGACAACACAAAAATATTAAACTTTTTGATTGATACTGGTGCTGCTGTATCGGTGATACCTATTTCAAGGTATCATGAACATAAAGGTCACTCGGACACAACGCTATCAGCAGTTAATGGTTCAATTATAAAAACATTTGGGACGAAATCACTAACACTGGATTTAGGTCTCGGTCGTAATTTTAAATTTATTTTCATTTTAGCTGATATTACTAGTCCCATTTTAGGTGCGGATTTCATTGAACATTTTGGCATTATTATAGACTTGAAACGCAGACTAATTAGGGATTCGAATACAAATTCTTCAGTTGTTGCTTCATTCGGAATATCACACATTCATTCTCTCAAAATTGTTCAACCCAAAAATAAATTTTCTTTGCTTTTAAATACATTTCCTTCAATTACTTCTGAACCTGACTATTCTAAGCCAATTAAGCATGCCACGGTTCACAGAATTGAAATAAAAGGAAATGCCTTTTTCAAAGCCACGTAGGTTAGATCCTCTTAAATTGGAAGTCGCTAAATCGGAATTTAAATTTCTGGTCGATACTGGTATTTGTAGGCCCTCTCATTCTCACATATCATCTCCACTCCATCTAGTTGCTAAAAAGGAACCTAATGATTGGAGACCATGCGGAGATTATCGCAGATTGAATTGTGTAACAATTCCAGACAGGTATCCCTTACCTCATATACAAGACCTAACTATAGACTTCCGCGGAAAAACAGTATTCTCTAAGCTTGATTTGGTAAAAGCTTACCATCAAATTCCTATGGCTGAGGAGGATATCCACAAAACAGCCATTACAACACCCTTCGGGATGTTTGAATTCACGCGAATGTCTTTTGGTCTCCGAAACAGTGCACAAACTTTCCAGAGATTCATCAATGAAGTTTTCTTTGGTCTAGATTTTGTATTCACTTATATAGACGATGTATTAATCGCAAGTGAAAACGAAGACCAACATTTGGAACATCTCAAAATTGTGTTCCAACGTCTGGACGAATACGGTCTTAACATTAAACCTACAAAGTGTGTATTTGGTGTTGCAAGCTTAGAATTTTTGGGTTATGAGATTTCTGAAAAGGGTATTCAACCGTCGAACGATAGGGTAAATGTTATTTTATCCTACCAGAAACCTCAATCCATAACCCAACTACAAAAATTTATAGGAATGATAAATTATTATCACAGATATGTACCAATGGTTTCCACTCATCTTTCACCACTTCATAACATGATAACAAAAGCATCCAAGACAAGGGGCAAGGGTCTCGTATGGTCTACTGATGCTGAAAAAGCTTTTGAGGATTTGAAGGTCAAGTTTTCTGAAAAAACTTTATTAACACATTTTGATAAATCTGCTCATCTGTCACTGGCAATTGATGCTTCAAATTCTGCCATTGGTGCTGTTCTACAACAGCATAAGAACAATATCTTCGAACCTTTAGCATATTTTTCAATGAAACTTTCACCAGCTGAATGTAAATATTCTACATTCGACCGAGAACTTTTAGCTATGTATTCATCTGTAAAACATTTTAGGCACTTCTTAGAAGGCAGAGATTTTATGATCCTTACAGATCATAAGCCTCTCACCTATGTTTTAGATTCTAAAGTAGAAAGATCTCCACGCCAAACAAGACACTTAGAATACATAGCTCAGTTTACTTCAAATATTTATTACATAAACGGCAAACAAAATATTGTTGCAGATACTCTTTCTCGACTTCCTGAAATAAACGCTTTTGCTGCTGACAATATAAATTTGGAATTACTGCATAAAGAACAACAAAACGACAGTGAATTAATACAAATTATATCAGATAACAACACTATGCACAATTTACGAGAGATTGAGATTCCTTTAATGCAAATTAAAATTTGGTGTGATATTTCAGGGAACACCAATCGTCCATTTGTCCCACAATGTTTAAGAAAAATTGTTTTTCTAAATTTACATTCATTGTCACACCCGGGAGTTCGAGCTACTAGAAAAATTATACAAAGCAAATTTTTTTGGCCCTCCATGAGAAAGGATATAAATTTATGGGCGACAAGTTGTATTAGTTGTCAAAAATCAAAGATCCACCAACATGTCAAATCTCCAATTCAGAAAATAGGAATCCCTTCGGGTAGATTTGAGCATATTCATATGGATCTTGTAGGACCTTTACCAATTTCAAATGGAAACAAGTATATCCTTACAATTATAGATCGGTTTACTAGATGGCCAGAGGCTTACCCAATTAGAGACATTTCATCACAGACTATTGCTAAAACGTTTGTAAATAACTATATACCTCGATTTGGAGTTCCCCTTCAAATAACTGTAGATCAGGGCACGCAATTCACTTCAAGACTATTCAGTGATTTGACGAAATTGATTGGAACTCATAAGATTCATACGTCCTGTTATCATCCACAGGCAAATGGTATGGTTGAACGATTTCACCGACAATTGAAAACAGCATTGAAAACAAGCGACCATATCAAAGATTGGTCTAAACAACTTCCAATCGTTCTTTTAGGAATTCGTGCAAGTGTTAAGGAGGAACTCAGATGCAGTCCATCAGAATTAGTTTACGGCCAAACTTTACGGTTACCGGGTGATTTGATAGTTAAAACAGATGATTCATCCACAACTGATGATGTTCTTAAGGAACTAAGAAATCATTTTGCTTTGGTACGAAGTAAAGTGATGCATCATGGAAATAACATACGTTCTTTTGTTCCAAAGAATCTTCTTAAATGTGATTATGTTTTTATTAAAGTTCATAGGCCTAATGGTCTAGAGTCACCCTATGATGGTCCGTTTAAAGTCATTCAAAGAAATAAAAATACTTTTAGAATACAATGTGGTAATTTAATTAAAACAGTACCCATTGATCATATCAAACCTGCAACTATTGAAGACACATCACAACCACTAAATATATCTCGTAAACATACCACATATAAATTAGTTTCATATAAATTAGTTTTTTTATAAAATTAAAAAAAAAAAAAAACATTTTTCTTTAACTTCGGTAATATTACTGGTGGGGGACTAATGTAGTGTCCCACTACATATTCACTTTGTTGTTATTTGTTACTTTTGTTTTGATCAAGTTTTTATGTATTTTTATTTTATTAATTTTCAATTTGGTTATCAAAATATTTTATAATAAAAATTTGTTTTTCAACAAAAGAAGTTGGATTTTTTATAATAACCAAAATATCAACTTCAGTGGTATTCAGAGTCTTGCTTGCCAGCCCTGGCACTGGTGGTAAAAGAGCACTTTTCAAAATTACTTTTCAAAATACATGTATTTTTTGAAAGAAGTACTCTTTTGCTACATTGCCAGGGCTGGCAACAAGACTCTGAATACCTCTAATGTAAAATATTTTTGTGTCTTACCAAAACATATTAAGTGTGATTTTTTTAACACTTAAATCGATATTTTTATCTAAAAAGCTTTTATTGCCATTAAATTCTTATTTATGTATATAAAAACGGATTTTTTGAAATTTATAGGGATCATAAATTTTTGCTTTTTGGCTTTAGCACCACAAGTTAAGCCATAAAATGAAAACAAAATCTTTTTTACGAAAAATTAATAACAAAATTGGGTTTTTGAAAATTTAAAGCTATGATCTCCATTTTCACCTATTTCCGCTTTGGAACTTCTAGTAAAGCATTTAATTAAAATTAAAGTTTTTTAAAAAAAATAATACACAAATGGATATTTGGAAATTTATAGCGATGATCTCCAATTTCTACAATTTTCGCTTTTGCACATTTAGTACATCGCAATAAATTTCTATAAAATGCAAGCAAATTAAAAAATATGTAAAAAAAATATATTTTTTTAATTTTGTAGGGATGATCCCACTTTTTTGCTACTTTTGCTCTAGCATCTACAAACCGTTAATAGCACCTCAAAACGTTTAACTTTAGAAAAAAAAAATAAATTTATAGGGATGATTACCAATTTTTGCTATTTTTGCTCAAGCACCTCTATTTAAGGATTAAATTTCAATTAATAGTTTTTAGAGCAAAAAAGTCGTCTAAAAAGGATTTTCGGAAATTTAAAGACATTATTCCTAATTTCTGTTTTTATCTCCTTAACATCTTTAGTTAAACGTAAATTGAAATTAACAGTTTTAAAAAAAAATAAATCATATAAAAATAAATTTTATGCAATTTATAACGTACAACCTCAATTTCAGCTATTATCGCTCTAACGCCCCTCGTTAAGGATTTAATTGCAACTAACCTCTAGTTAAGTCAAGTAAGGTTTTTCAAAAAACAATTCGTATAAAAATGGATCTTTGGACATTTGTAGCGATGATTACGTGTTCTTCCTCTAGCTCCTCTAGTTTAGCCATAAAATGCAAGTAAATAGTTTTAGAAAAAAAATCATATAATAACAGATTTTTTAAAATTTTTAGAGATGATGTCCAATTTCAGCTCTCTAGTTAAGGTTTTATTTAAATTTAAAAAAAAAATCATATAAACTGCATCTTTGAAAACTTATAGGAATAATCCTCAATTTCAGCTAATTTTGGATGTTACCTAATTTCAGTGATTTTCGTCCCAACACCTCCAGTTAAGTCAAGTAAGTTTTACAAAAACAATTCATATGCAAATGGATGTTTGGACATTTATATCGATAATTGCCAGTACTTCCTCCAACACCTCTAGTCAAAATATCATATAAAAATAGATTTTTGGAAATTTACTGAGATGATCTCCAATTTCAGCTATTTTGCTCTAGCACCTCTAGTTAAGGATTTAAAAAAAGTGTTTTTGGAAAAATATTTTTTAAGACTGAATTTTTGAAAATTTATAAGGATAATCCTCAATTTCAGCTACTTTAGGATTTTACCTAATTTAAGTGATTTTGTCCTAACACCTCTAGTTAAGAGAAGTAAAGTTTTTCAAAAACATGTCATATGGATTTTTATAAAAAAAAAAAAAAAATCATATATAAATGGATTTTTGTAAATTTATGGAGATGATCTCAAATTTTAACTACTTTTCCTGTAGCACCTCTAGTTAAGGATTTAATGATTTTTTTAGAAAACGTTCATATAAAACTGGGATTTTTTCAAAATTTATAGGAACGATTCTCAATTTTAGCTAATTTCGGATGTTACCTAATTTCAGATATTTTCGTTCCAACACCTCTAGTTAAGTCAAGTAAAGTTTTTAAAAAATAATTCATATGCGAATGGATTTTTTAACATTTTAGCGATGATTTCAAGTTCTTTCTCTAACGCCTCCAGTTAAGCCTTAAAGTGCAAGTAAAGATTTTAAGAAAAAAATCACATACAAATAAATTTTTGGAAATTTTTAAAGATGATCTCCAATTTCAGCTACTTTTGCTTTAGCAGCTCTAGTTATCGATTTTATGAAAGTTTTTTTTAGAAAAATTCATCTAAACGAGATTTTTAAAACTTTTTAGGGATGATCCTCAACTTCAGCTTATTTCGGATGTTACCTAATTTCAGTGATATTCGTCCCAACACCTCTAGTTAAGTCAAGTTAAGTTTTCCAAAAACAATTCATATGAAAATGGATTTTTGGACATATATATATAGCGATGATTGCTAGTGCTTGTTCTAGCAGCTCTAGTTAAGCCTTAAAATGCAAGCAAAGATTTTAAGAAAAAATCACATAAAAATAAATTTTTGGAAATTTTTATTACGGATTTAATGAAAGTATTTTTAGAAAAAGTTTTATATAAAACTGGATTTTGGGATATTTATACGACCGATCCTCAATTTTAGCTAATTTCGAATGTAACCTAATTTCAATGATTTTCGTCCCAACACCTAGTTAAGTCAAGTAAAGTTTTTCAAAAACAATTCATATGGATTTTTGGACATTTATATCGATAATTGCCAGTACTTCCTCCAACACCTCCTGTTAAGCCAAAATATATAAAAATGGATTTTTGAAAATTTACTGAGATGATCTCCAATTTCAGCTATTTTGTTCTAGCACCTTTGTTTATAGATTTAATAAAAGTTTTTTTAGAAGCAAATTTTATAAAAGTGGATTTTTGGAAATTTATAGGGATAATCCTCAAATTAGCTAACTTCGCATGTTACCTAATTTCACTGATTTTCGTCCTTACACCTCTAGTTAAGAGAAGTAAAGTTTTTCAAAAACATTTCATATGAATTTTTAGAAAAAAAAATCATATAAAAATAAATTTTTGAAAATTTATAGAGATGATCTCAAATTTCAGCTACTTTTGCTCTAGCACCTCTAGTTAAGGATTTAATGAAAGTTTTTTTAGAAAACGTTCATATAAAACTGGGTTTTTTTTTAATTTATAGGAACAATTCTCAAATTTCGGATGTTACCTAATTTCAGATATTTTCGTTCCAACACCTCTAGTTAAGTCAAGTAAAGTTTTTAAAAAATAATTCATATGCGAATGGATTTTTGAACATTTTAGCGATGATTTCAAGTTCTTTCTCTAACGCCTCCAGTTAAGCCTTAAAATGCAAGTAAAGATATTAAGAAAAAATTACATAAACATAAATTTTTGAAAATTTTTAAAGATGATCTCCAATTTCAGCTACTTTTGCTCTAGCAGCTCTAGTTAAGGATTTAATGAATGTTTTTTTAGAAAAAGTTTATATAAAACTGGATTTTGGGATATTTATACGACCGATCCTCAATTTTAGCTTATTTCGAATGTTACCTAATTTCAGGGATTTTCGTCCCAACACCTCTAGTTAAGTCAAGTAAAGTTTTTCAAAAACAATTCATATGAAAATGGATTTTTGGACATTTATATTGATAATTGCCAGTACTTCCTGCAACACCTCTAGTTAAGCCAAAATATATAAAAATGGATTTTTGGAAATTTACTGAGATGATCTCCAATTTCAGCTATTTTGCTTTAGCACCTCTAGTTAAGGATTTAATAAAGTTTTTTTAGAAAAAATTTTATAAAACTGGATGTTTGGTAATTTATAGGGATAATCCTCAATTTCGGATTTCGCCTAATTTCAGTGATTTTCGTCCTCAAAAACGATGCATATGGATTTTTAGAAAAAAAAAATCACATAAAAATACATTTTTTGGAAATTTATAAAGATAATCTCAAATTTTAGCTACTTTTGCTCTAGCACCTTTAGTTAAGGACTTAATGAAAGTTTTTTTAGAAAAAATTCATATAAAACTGTATTTTTGGATATTGATATGAGCGAACCTCAATTTTAGCTAATTTCGGATGTTACCTAATTTCAATGATTTTCGTCCCAACACCTCTAGTTAAGTCAAGTAAAGTTTTTAAAAAACAATTCATATGAAAATGGATTTTTGGGCATATGTAGCGATGATTGCTAGTTCTTGCTCTAACACCTCTAGTTAAGCCTTAAAATGCAAGTAAAGATTTTAAGAAAAAAGTCACATAAAAATAAATTTTTTGAATTTTTAAAGATGATCTCGCATTTTAGCTACTTTTGCTCTAGCAGCTCTAGTTAAGGATTTAATAAAAATTTATTTTTAGAAAAAATGTTACCTAATTTCAGTGATTTTTGTGCCAACAACTCTACTTAAGTCAAATAAAGTTTTACAAAATCGATTCATATGCAAATGGATTTTTGAACATTTATAGCGATGATTGCCAGTTCTTGCTCTAGCACACCTAGTTGAAATTGATTTTTGAAAATTTACTGGGGTGATCTCTAATTTTAGCTATTTTGTTCCTTAAATTAAGGATTTAATAAAAGTTTTTTTTAGAAACAAATTTTATAAAACTGAATTTTTGAAAATTTATAGGGTTAATCCTCCATTTAGCTAATTTCGCATGTTACCTAATTTCACTGATTTTCGTCATAACACCTCAGGTTAAGGGAAGTAAAGCTTTTCAAAAACGATTCATATGGATTTTTAGAAATTTATAGAGATGATCTCAAATTTTAGCTACTTTTGTTCTAGCACCTCTGGTTAAGGATTAAATTAAAGTTTTTTAGAAAAAATTCATATAAAACTGTATTTTTGGATATTGATAGGAGCGATCCTCAATTTTAGCTAATTTCGGATGTTACCTAATTTCAATGATTTTCGTCCCAACACCTCAGGTTAAGTCAAGTAAAGTTTTTCAAAAACAATTTATATGAAAATGGATTTTTAGACATTTATAGCGATGATTGCCCGTTCTTGCTCTAGCACCCCTAAATAAAATTCAAGTAAAGATTAGAATTAGAAAAAATAATACAAAAATTGATTTTTGAAAATTTATAGGGATGATCCTCAATTTCAGCTAAAGCACCTCTTGTTAAGGATTTAATGAAGCTGATTTTTTTTTTTAATTTTAGGGATGATTCTCAATTTCTGCTAATTTCGGGTTCTTGTTAATTTTAACTGCAATTAAAGTTTTTTTTTAGTAAAATAATTTAAAAATTCTTTTTTGGAAATTTATTGCGATTTTTATAAATTTTAATAAATGACACACATTTTTCTATTATCGCTCTACCACCTCTAGTTAAGCCATAAAATGCAAGTAAAGCTTTTATAAGAAAAAAATTAAATAAAAATGTTTTTTTGTAAATTTATTGCGATGTTTCCCAATTTTTCTCTTTTCGATGTAGTATCTCTTGTAAAACCATAAAATTTAAGTAAAGTTTTATTAAAAAAAATATATAAAAAAATAAATGTTTGGAAATTTACAGCGATGATCCCCATTTTTAGCTATTTTGGCTCTAGCACCTCTAGTTAAGGGTTTAATTGTTATTAAATATTTTTTACAAAAAAAAATTAATTAAACCCATGTTTCATACAAAAATATTTTAAAATTTTATTTTCACTTTCTCCCCAAACATCAATTAGTAACTGTAAGTAAATTGTAATAAATGCTGTTGCTTATTAAATTTCAAAACTCAAACCCTTAAAAGTGCTACAACATTTAAAAATTTTTATTATTTTTTGTTTAAAAACACCATTGCGTATACTTAATATGCGTTTGTTTACTTTATTTCTATGTAAGTTGATTGCACGCGCATTCTGAAGCATTTTATGTTTACAACCATTATATTTTTTGTACATATTTTAACACGTGTCCCACGTTAAATTTAGTGCCTCTTGATTCTTGATTCCTCTTGGAGTCAGTTTACACTTTTAAGTCATACTGTAATTTGTTCACCATCTTTAACAATTTCTTACATTGTGTGGGTATTGTTGTTTGTAAGTGTGTGTGGGAGTGTGTTTTTGTACAAGAATTTGTATGCGTGTGTATGAAAAAAATTGTAATTGTTTCTTTTTCATTTATTTTGTGAATTGTTTTTAGTACCACAACCACAATCATGTGCCAACAACAATAAGTCTTTAGGGCAACATTTTTTTGTTAAATATTTTTAAAGCTTTTTAACTTTTGTACCGCCACGTAAATATGTTCTTTTTGAAGGCACGTTCAATATATTTTTTTCTTGCTTACACAATTTCTTCTATTGTGTTAAAAGGGATGGTGTTCATTATTTTTTTGTGTTGAGCTTATTTAATATTTGTTTTTGTTGTGTAAATTATTGTAATATTGTTGACTGCATTCATGATTTTTTTTATGAAAATGTAGATGAATAAATACAATATGGTTGTTATTTTATGTAATTTGTATATTCTTCACTAAATAGAGGCGTATTTAGGATTTTTTTCGGAGGGGAAGGGAAAAAAAATGTTTAACAAAAAATTTATATAGCAGGACGGCCGGAACAAATTCTAAAATATAATTTGTTCCCGGCCGTCATTCCCTTGAACTAAAATGTTACTGATTCAGAGAAATCACATTCAGATATTTTTTTTTTTTCAAAAAATTAAATACTTTTTGAGTTTTTCTATTGAAGAAAAACTGTCTCAGAATCTGAAACATTTTTCTTATAGAAAAAGTCTCAGATTCTGAGACATTTTTCTTATAGAAAAAGTCTCAAATTCTGAGACTATTTTCTTATAGAAAAAGTCTCAGATTCTGAGACTTTTTATTTTTTTTTTTCAAAAAATTAAATATTTTAAAAAAAATAAATACTTTTGAGTTTTTCTATTGAAGAAAAACTGTCTCAGATTCTGAGACAATTTTCCTTTAAAAAAAGTCTCAGATTCTGAGACATTTTTTCTATAGAAAAAGTCTCAGATTCTGAGAAATTTTTCCTATAGAAAAAGTCTCAGATTCTGAGACATTTTTCCTATAGAAAAAGTCTCAGATTTTGAGACATTTTTCTTATAGAAAAAGTCTCAGATTTTGAGACATTTTTCTTATAGAAAAAGTCTCAGATTCTGAGAAATTTTTCTTATAGAAAAAGTCTCAGATTCTGAGACATTTTTCTTATAGAAAAAGTCTCAGATTCTGAGACATTTTTCTTATAGAAAAGTCTCAGATTCTGAGACATTTTTCTTATAGAAAAAGTCTCAGATTCTGAGACATTTTTCTTATAGAAAAAGTCTCAGATTCTGAGACATTTTTCTTATAGAAAAAGTCTCAGATTCTGAGACATTTTTCTTATAGAAAAAGTCTCAGATTCTGAGACATTTTTCTTATAGAAAAAGTCTCAGATTCTGAGACATTTTTCTTATAGAAAAAGTCTCAGATTCTGAGACATTTTTCTTATAGAAAAACTCTCAGATTCTGAGACATTTTTCTAATAGAAAAAGTCTCAGATTCTGAGACATTTTTCTTATAGAAAAAGTCTCAGATTCTGAGACATTTTTCTTATAGAAAAAGTCTCAGATTCTGAGACATTTTTCTTATAGAAAAAGTATCAGATTCTGAGACATTTTTCTTATAGAAAAAGTCTCAGATTCTGAGACATTTTTCTTATAGAAAAAGTCTCAGATTCTGAGACATTTTTCTTATAGAAAAAGTCTCAGATTCTGAGACATTTTTCTTATAGAAAAAGTCTCAGATTCTGAGACATTTTTCTTATAGAAAAAGTCTCAGATTCTGAGACATTTTTCTTATAGAAAAAGTCTCAGATTCTGAGACATTTTTCTTATAGAAAAAGTCTCAGATTCTGAGACATTTTTCTTATAGAAAAAGTCTCAGATTCTGAGACATTTTTCTTATAGAAAAAGTCTCAGATTCTGAGACATTTTTCTTATAGAAAAAGTCTCAGATTCTGAGACATTTTTCTTATAGAAAAAGTCTCAGATTCTGAGACATTTTTCTTATAGAAAAAGTCTCAGATTCTGAGACATTTTTCTTATAGAAAAAGTCTCAGATTCTGAGACATTTTTCTTATAGAAAAAGTCTCAGATTCTGAGACATTTTTCTTATAGAAAAAGTCTCAGATTCTGAGACATTTTTCTTATAGAAAAAGTCTCAGATTCTGAGACATTTTTCTTATAGAAAAAGTCTCAGATTCTGAGACATTTTTCTTATAGAAAAAGTCTCAGATTCTGAGACATTTTTCTTATAGAAAAAGTCTCAGATTCTGAGACATTTTTCTTATAGAAAAAGTCTCAGATTCTGAGACATTTATCTTATAGAAAAAGTCTCAGATTCTGAGACATTTTTCGTATAGAAAAAGTCTCAGATTCTGAGACATTTTTCTTATAGAAAAAGTCTCAGATTCTGAGACATTTTTCTTATAGAAAAAGTCTCAGATTCTGAGACATTTTTCTTATAGAAAAAGTCTCAGATTCTGAGACATTTTTCTTATAGAAAAAGTCTCAGATTCTGAGACATTTTTCTTATAGAAAAAGTCTCAGATTCTGAGACATTTTTCTTATAGAAAAAGTCTCAGATTCTGAGACATTTTTCTTATAGAAAAAGTCTCAGATTCTGAGACATTTTTCTTATAGAAAAAGTCTCAGATTCTGAGACATTTTTCTTATAGAAAAAGTCTCAGATTCTAAGACATTTTTCTTATAGAAAAAGTCTCAGATTCTGAGACATTTTTCTTATAGAAAAAGTCTCAGATTCTGAGACATTTTTCTTATAGAAAAAGTCTTAGATTCTGAGACATTTTTCTTATAGAAAAAGTCTCAGATTCTGAGACATTTTTCTTATAGAAAAAGTTTCAGATTCTGAGACATTTTTCTTATAGAAAAAGTCTCAGATTCTGAGACATTTTTCTTATAGAAAAAGTCTCAGATTCTGAGACATTTTTCTTATAGAAAAGGTCTCAGATTCTGAGACATTTTTCTTATAGAAAAGGTCTCAGATTCTGAGACATTTTTCTTATAGAAAAAGTCTCAGATTCTGAGACATTTTTCTTATAGAAAAAGTCTCAGATTCTGAGACATTTTTCTTATAGAAAAAGTCTCAGATTCTGAGACATTTTTCTTATAGAAAAAGTCTCAGATTCTGAGACATTTTTCTTATAGAAAAAGTCTCAGATTCTGAGACATTTTTCTTATAGAAAAAGTCTCAGATTCTGAGACATTTTTCTTATAGAAAAAGTCTCAGATTCTGAGACATTTTTCTTATAGAAAAAGTCTCAGATTCTGAGACATTTTTCTTATAGAAAAAGTCTCAGATTCTGAGACATTTTTCTTATAGAAAAAGTCTCAGATTCTGAGACATTTTTTTTATAGAAAAAGTCTCAGATTCTGAGACATTTTTCTTATAGAAAAAGTCTCAGATTCTGAGACATTTTTCTTATAGAAAAAATCTCAGATTCTGAGACATTTTTCTTATAGAAAAAGTCTCAGATTCAAAGACATTTTTCTTATAGAAAAAGTCTCAGATTCTGAGAGATTTTTTCTATAGAAAAACTCTCAAAATCTTAAACATTTTTCTGAAAGAAAAAATCGCAGATTCTGAAACATTTTTCCTATAGAAAAAGTTTTAGATTCTGAGACATTTTGCTTAGAGGGCGAAAAGGGGGTAAAATAATGTACTTTAGTAAAATTGCTAAAAAAAAACTCATTTATAAAAAATTTTGAACTTCAGTATAATGTACTATTTTAGTATTATTTAAATATATATTTTTTTTATGTCCACAAAATTGTGGTTTAAATCTACATTGAAATTTCCCGTTACTACTACTATTAATTTAAAAAATAAAAATAAAAAATATTACAAAACAAGTATGTTCGCTTCACTAAACACAATCAAAATGAATAGCAACAAATCTTTAATTTAACCACATTTAAATCTGAAATTTTACAAACACTAACACACACAGTTCTTTCATCAATATCCTACACATTGAATAAAAAAAAAATCAGAAACCGTACACACAGCACACAATTTGTTATCAGAAACACGCACAAGAGTGGTCCGATAATTCACAAAATTGGTTTGACTTATCCATGCAATACGTTTTAATCCCATTATCGCCTTAGAAACTTTTTGTCGAAATATCGACAATTTTACTTCAATTTTCACAAAATTTAGAAAAAAAAGTAAATCTATTGTTAATTTCAGTATTTTTAATTATATTTTTAGTTTATTTATCTTATCACCAGGGCTTCCAATCGCGATGATGGAGGTCCCGGGATTTTCGTGATTATGTGAATCTCTGACTTTCGGGATTAGGTGAATCTTGGGATTTTCGGGATAAGGGGAATCCCGAGTATAGGGATTTCTGATTTTCGATCCCAGGATTTTCGGGATCCTGATTTTTTTTATATATTTTTTGACAGTTTTTATTATTTTTATAAAATATGAATTTTTTGGAAGCAAAAGGTGAATCTTTTGCGAAATGTAAAGCATGCAAAACGATTCTAATGGCAGTTCGACGAAAGGGCTTTTGAAACTTCGTTACTCATAAGTTGTTAACTGTTTATTTTATGGTTTTCTAAAACAACATTTTTTAAAGGTTCATAAAAGTGATGGCCGTGTGAGTGACTTTTGACTCACACTTACTTAAGATCACGACATATTTTTTTTCTACTCATACTCAATTACACGTAGGTGAATTTAAGACAATACACACTCATGAAACTCTAATTTTTTCAAAAAATAAAAATTTCAAAAATATCCCAGCAAAAAATTGGTAATGACCAGGGACAGGACCTTCATGCACTAAAAAACTATGTTTTAGGCGCCTAAAATATGCACTAAAAAGTCTTGAAATATGCACTAAAAAACTTAAAATATGCACTTAAAATCGTAATTATCCACTAGAATTTTTTAATTTTATTAAAAAAAACATAACGTTAGAGTTTAGAATGTCATTGTAAGCTCAGATATAGATATGTACTGGTGTATAAAATTTTATTAAAAATAAAAATGATCTAAAAAAATTTAACAATTGCTTTATTGCAAAAAATAAAAAAAAAATCATAAAAAAAATTTTAAAATGGCTAAAGATACAAAAAAATAGCTGAAAAACTAAAATTTATACAAAATATGACCTAAAAATATGCATTTATAGCGAAATAATAGCAAAATATGCAAAAATATGCATTTTAAGCAAAATATGCAAAAATATGCACTAACGAATCAATGCCATTTTAAAGCAAATTCTTTGATTCGCAAAGATATTTTGTTTATGCTGTTCTATGACCAAAGGGAAAAAACATGCATTTGCATGAAAGTCCTCTCCTTGGTAATGACACATCATTACCATTCGAATTACTTAGTAATGACAGAAAATTACCTTTAGCATTTAAATGTAAAATAAGGACTTATTAATAATGACTTACCTAAGTCATTATAATAAAATAAAAAATTTCAGAAATATATTTTCACTTTTTGACTCACTGTACATTATTTTAGTTAAAAATAAAATAAATTAATTTTTTTTTAAATTAGACCGAATTTACATTGGGCAATTTTAATTGCGGCAATTCTGATTTTTTAGTGTATCAGAGAGAGAGACAAGATTCTTCCCTCTCTCTCCGATACACTATAAAATCAGAATTGCGGCAATTAAAATTGCCCTGTCTGAATTTGGACTTACCCATAAGTATATACGTAATTAGTTATTAACACCGTTTTGATAATCATTACATTTGTCACATTTGCTTGTAAATGTAATGGGAAAGGTAATTCGAATCAGAAGTAGTTATAACTTTTGAATTTCCCATTACACATTTCATTACTTGGTAATGCAAGTTTTTGCTGGGATAACAACATTTTTAGCAAAATTAAAAGTTTCGACAATTTTTAAATTTTTTTTTTGCTTTTTTCGGAATGAAATTTTAAGTTTAGCGAAATTTTATTTTTTTTTGTTTTTTCGGGACGATAGAAAATATGAAGAGAAAATATGGTAATCACACAAGCTCACACAAAAATCTTACTCACGCCCATTCACAATCACGTAATTAGAATTGCGTTTCAGTCACACTTAAATGAGAATCACACTCTAATCTGCGCATGTGCCCATCTCTAGTT
This sequence comes from Pegoplata infirma, assembly GCA_963921195.1. NCBI lineage: Eukaryota > Metazoa > Arthropoda > Insecta > Diptera > Anthomyiidae > Pegoplata > Pegoplata infirma. The sequence goes on from CAWUER010000257.1 coordinate 31,780, forward strand.
CATAGGGTGAAAATGCAAAAAGTTGATAACAATGAGCCACGAAGAAAGTTTGGAAAGATAACGTTATTACCCGAATAATTGGTCTTGATGGTTTTTCTTTTTCGAAGTTCACAACTTTCACAGAACTTCTCAAGAAGATGTTGATTTAAACTTCAAACAGAAACAAAAACAAAAACCAAAACAAAAACAAAAACAAAAACAAAAACAAAAACAAAAACAAAAACAAAAACAAAAACAAAAACAAAAACAAAAACAAAAACAAAAACAAAAACAAAAACAAAAACAAAAACAAAAACAAAAACAAAAACAAAAACAAAAACAAAAACAAAAACAAAAACAAAAACAAAAACAAAAACAAAAACAAAAACAAAAACAAAAACAAAAACAAAAACAAAAACAAAAACAAAAACAAAAACAAAAACAAAAACAAAAACAAAAACAAAAACAAAAACAAAAACAAAAACAAAAACAAAAACAAAAACAAAAACAAAAACAAAAACAAAAACAAAAACAAAAACAAAAACAAAAACAAAAACAAAAACAAAAACAAAAACAAAAACAAAAACAAAAACAAAAACAAAAACAAAAACAAAAACAAAAACAAAAACAAAAACAAAAACAAAAACAAAAACAAAAACAAAAACAAAAACAAAAACAAAAACAAAAACAAAAACAAAAACAAAAACAAAAACAAAAACAAAAACAAAAACAAAAACAAAAACAAAAACAAAAACAAAAACAAAAACAAAAACAAAAACAAAAACAAAAACAAAAACAAAAACAAAAACAAAAACAAAAACAAAAACAAAAACAAAAACAAAAACAAAAACAAAAACAAAAACAAAAACAAAAACAAAAACAAAAACAAAAACAAAAACAAAAACAAAAACAAAAACAAAAACAAAAACAAAAACAAAAACAAAAACAAAAACAAAAACAAAAACAAAAACAAAAACAAAAACAAAAACAAAAACAAAAACAAAAACAAAAACAAAAACAAAAACAAAAACAAAAACAAAAACAAAAACAAAAACAAAAACAAAAACAAAAACAAAAACAAAAACAAAAACAAAAACAAAAACAAAAACAAAAACAAAAACAAAAACAAAAACAAAAACAAAAACAAAAACAAAAACAAAAACAAAAACAAAAACAAAAACAAAAACAAAAACAAAAACAAAAACAAAAACAAAAACAAAAACAAAAACAAAAACAAAAACAAAAACAAAAACAAAAACAAAAACAAAAACAAAAACAAAAACAAAAACAAAAACAAAAACAAAAACAAAAACAAAAACAAAAACAAAAACAAAAACAAAAACAAAAACAAAAACAAAAACAAAAACAAAAACAAAAACAAAAACAAAAACAAAAACAAAAACAAAAACAAAAACAAAAACAAAAACAAAAACAAAAACAAAAACAAAAACAAAAACAAAAACAAAAACAAAATTTTATTTATGTCAGACATACATATTTATGTCAGACATATTTATGTCAGACATATTTATGTCAGATATATTTATGGCAGAGATAATTATGGTATGACATTTTTATGTTATAACATAATTATGTTAGGACATATTTATGTCATGACATATTTATGTTATTACAAACTTATGTCAGATATATTTATGGTATGACATATTAATGTTATGTTATATCGAATACCGGGATTTAACATATTCCAAAAATCCCGGGCTCCCGAAAATTTGTCCTCAATTTTGAATCTCGAGATTCAGAAAAAACAATACAGACTGGAAGCCCTACTCTTCAGACTTTAAGTCAAATATATTACGAAGAAAACAAACCAGTTTTTAATACAATTGATAAAAAAAAAACAAGTAAAAATTTCAAAAAAAAGATTATTGAAAAAAACTTTATTTAAAAGGAAATTACTTTTGAACAAAAAAATTTTTAAAAAAAATGTCCGCAAAAAAAAAATTTTTTGGTAAAAAACAAATCCGCCATTTTTTTGCCAAAAAATATGTTCGTACTTGTTTAAATACCATTTGATGCTCAATTACGTTCACATATGTATGTCAACCAGCAGCCGAATTAAAGCATTTTGTATTTTTAGGTTATGTTGAATGTACTAAAATTTTGGAGGTTTCCTTACATTTTCGTTCATAACTTTTGAACCGCTGAACCGATATCGCTCAAATGCAATACCAAACTTCTCGGGAGAACTTCCAATAAACATGTAAAGTTTCAGTCACCTCCGTGTAATATTTTGGCCGTGATCACCATTTCCACAGACAGACAGACGGACATCGCTAGAATGTCTTAAAATCGATCGGTGATCATGAATACATACACTTTATGGGGTCAAAATCGATCGGTGATCATGAATACATACACTTTATGGGGTCCCAGACCGATATTTCGATGAGTTACAAACGGAATGACAAACTTATATATACCCTCTATCTAGGGTTGCCAGATACCAGAAGTCAAATAACTGGAAAATGGAAAATATTCAGCTGGATTTTGAAGAAATAACTGGATTTTTTTTTAATTACTTAAAACAAATCAACCAATTTTCACTCTTTTTTAAGCAATTCCATTACTTTTTCGTTCATCTGGAAATGTTGATGTTGAGCTCGTCAAGGGTCTAAGGATAGTTATCGTAGATTTTTTTTCAAATAACCCCACAAAAATAAGTCCGGAGTGGTCAAGTCTGTTAAAATTCCCTGGACATGCGATGTCAAAAAAGGGACTTATTTTTGTGAGGTTGTTTAAAAAGCAAATTGTACACCAAACAATCCTCTGATCATCAAAGATATTAAGGAAAACATTCGTGCCGAAATTAACACTAGAGATGTTCCCGAGATGTTCGAAAATGTAATAAAAAAAGTACTGAAAATGCAGCAAAAAGACTGCATTTGAAGTAGCCAAAAGTGGCTACTTCAAATCAAGTGTTTTTACTTCAAATCAAGTGTTTTATTGAAAAAGTAGTAAAAAAAATTTAAAATATGTTTTATAAAAGAAGTAATTGTTAAAATTTAAAATAATCTTTTTTAACTGGACAAATTATATTTTAACTGGAAACTGGACCAGACCCAAAATAACTGGAAAATCCAGGCCATTTCCGTCCGTCTGGCAACCCTACCTCTATCACTAAGTGGAGGGTATAAAAATGTTTTCATCCTACTCTAATACACACTAAACAAATTTCCCCGACCAACACATACAAAGTATTACCACACGTACACAAACATTCTGCACACACATTCCTTTGTATTAAAACAAATTGTTTATAGACGTATGCAAAATTTATAATGAAAAACACAAACACAAAAACAAACCAAGTAAAAAAGTTATGTCGGTCAAGACAGACCATATAATACCCCACACCAGCGTTTGTCGGAAATGCGGTTTAAGTCTATACGTCGACCGGCATATATATTTGTTGCCAATAGACCGATTTAACTTACAAGGTAAGTATTCCAACCCTTATGAGCTGTCTCAGCTTATTGGGGATTAAGGGGTTCAAATAATAGGTAAAAATGGCGATAAAATCGTTTTTGTGCAAATTTCTGGGTTATTTCCATATTCTAAATGAATACGAAATAATCTTTATTAAATTAAAGTCGTCACGTTTTTTTGCTCTAGAAAATATTCGTAATTTTCCCGAAGGTCCATATTGTTTAATAAGCGGTCAACGAAACTTTTTAACACTGAAATGGCCGATAAGCCGAGACAACCTAACCTTAAAATCGCCTCTTTTATAAATATTTTAAGTTTCGTGCAAATCGGTTCATAACGTTTGAAAACTTCCCTTGTAAGTATCGGGAAAAAATTTTTATGTTTATGGGGATTAAGTTCAAAAATGGTTCAATTATAGTTTAATTAGGCTACCCCAGTACACAAAATCACTAACAGATAAAATTTTAATCAAATATCTCACAACTTCCATGTATTTTTAGAGATTTATTTAAATTTAGGGAGGGAGTTCTGATTAATTTTTATTAAAAAATAAAAATTGTTTTATTCGACCTTTAAAATATTATATTTTGAGGATGTTTATTCTGGCTCGAGGTCATTATTTTCTTTACTAATTAAAACCATGATATTCTCATAGCATAATTTTCAAGAAAAATTATTTTTTGTTTTAAATTTATTTATGTTGGTCATTTTTGCAAGACTTAATCGACACGTGTTTCGGAATTTGTCAAGATTCCATTGTCAAGATTATTTAGCAAAAATAGAAACGATTTACTACAAAGTAGCAAACGAGTCTAATGACAAATCGTTTAGTGCACAAACTAGCATATTAATACATATTCGCCTCTATTCGCAATGAGAATTAGAAAGACGAAGAAATTGTACCATGCTAATAAGGCAACGATTATCAATAACCAACAAAAATATTTAAAACAATTTTACATACGATAGTCCATTGGACTACAACAATATGTTTTTTGTGTTTTTGTTGTAACAAATACTCCATATTAGGGTTATTCATCACATGGCGTGCCAACCATTATGTTCAAATTCTGATTAATTTTTATTAAAAAATAAAAATTGTTTTATTCGACCTTTAAAATATTATATTTTGAGGATGTTTATTCTGGCTCGAGGTCATTATTTTCTTTACTAATTAAAACCATGATATTCTCATAGCATAATTTTCAAGAAAAATTATTTTTTGTTTTAAATTTATTTATGTTGGTCATTTTTGCAAGACTTAATCGACACGTGTTTCGGAATTTGTCAAGAGGGAGGTTTCTATGGGGACTATAAGAAAAAATAGCGCAATTCCAAAAAACTTCGGAATGGAATGATTTATTATCAACCACCAGTACACACTCATTATATTCTGCACCACAAAATGGTGTAGGGCAGCGGTTACCAACCTTTTTGGCTTATAATTTTATCAGCCGCGTACCCACTAATGAGTTTTTTGTTTTCGTTAAAAAAAATTCACAAATATTACAGTTAATATTGAAATTTTTAAGCTCTGGGTATTATCATATTTTTTATGGATTTAGGGGAGATCAAAGCAATGGTGTTATTTTGGAAACATTTTTGCTCCTCGCGGTGGTTCAATGCATCTGAAAACCCGGATTTTGAGCTTATTTTTCTGCAGAGCAAAAACGACTGAAAGTGTTACAAATCTGATTTCACCATTCGATTCTACACCAAAAATTAAAACTACGGACGTTGTTTGAAGTCTTAAAAAAGTTCAGAAAACCAATCACAGTGGCGGAAATATAATGTTTTTTAATTTTTGTTTTAATTTTTTTAATACGAGGGCAAATCAATAATTCCGTGACTTTTCGAATGAAATTTTGAGCTTAACAAAATAATACCAAAACACGTTTTGAGAACTTTGACATAAATTTTCTCAAAAACCGGACATCATAGAAAAATTTGGGAACCATATTCAGAATCAGCATCGAAAGGTTAATCGAAAACATATCGTCCAAAAATATCGTAAAAATTCTCTCTAAATTTCATTAAAATACGTTTTTTGTGAACTTTAACCTCAACTTTCTTAAAACCCTGACGTTATGGAAAATTTTGAAAGCCAGATGCGGAACCAGCATTGACAGGTTAATCTAAAACGAATGTCCAAATTACTAAAATTTTGCGTCCCCCGCGGACAGTGTTGCGTACCCCCTAGTGGTACGCGTACCATAGGTTGGTAACCGCTGGTGTAGGGTATAAAAATAATACATACACTTGTTCAAACAAACATTTGGTATGTTCGCATTTGAAGTTTCTTTTTTATGTATTAGTGTGTGGCATGAATGTGAATTTAAAGATAAATTCAATGTATATTTTTTTTTTGGACAAATAAAAAAATACCAAGAAAAGGAGAAGACGATAAATATAGATGTTATAGATGTTATTCGGAATACGTAATGATTTTGTTAAATATTTAAAATAGAAGGTCAAAATTAACTTTATGTCTGTGCATATTTTTGGATTGCGTGAGGTTTTTATAAGGAATTATAATAACATGAAATTGGAAATTCAATGTAAGAAAAATCAAAGTTAGAAATTTGTTGAACATTAATTGAATTAGAATTTTGGTAAAAGAAACGAATCAAAAAGTCAAATTTGGGATTGCCGAGTGTATGGGTACGCTTCACAATGTAATAACGATTATTGGAAACAAGAAGATATTTGAAAAGGAAAGTATTTATATTAAATTTGATAAAAGAAAGACATTTACAAAAAAATCATGAAAAAAAATTATAAAAAAATCCGTAAAAAAATTCGCAATTGAAATTAATTTAAAAAAATCCGCGAAAAAAATGTTTGGTGAAAAAAATATTCCGCGAAAAATATTTTATGGTTAAACCTTGTTTGAATGCCTTCCGGTATTTAGTTCTGTTCACATATGTCAGCAGCCGAATTAATTTTTAGGTAATGTTGAATGCACGAAATTTTTCGAAGTGTTCTTTCTTTTTTGTCCAAAGCTATTGAACCGCTGAACCAATATCGCTCAAATGATATACCAAACTTCTCGAAGCAACAATAACACTGTGCTACAGGGAAAAAATACTTCTAATGTGACATGGTATAGGTTGTTGGTTTCGTCGAGTAGATCACAAAAATGCCCATTTAACTTGCCAGACACCCTCAAATTTTACAGTTATTGTCAAAAAAAAAATTTTTTTGGGACTTTGCTCACTAAACCTTGTGTAAATCAGAAAATTTTCAACCGATTTTAAATTTTTTAACTGTTTCAGATAGAAGAAGGATAGGGCTTTCCATGTGTGTGAATTGGTCTACATATATGAGAAAGATATCTATTGATTTTTTCTATAATATCTAATTTTTTTGTTATTTTTGAAAATTTTTCAAGTTTATCGATTTTTTTCTGCTATAGTTAGTTTAACAACCTTTATATTTATAAACATATTTTTAAACAAAATTTGCTTCTGAATTCGATAAGCTTTATCCTGTAAAAATCAAATAAGAATTGACAGAGTTGTGATAATTTTTCTAAAAAAGAAAATTATTTTTCAGGAATTCACCGTTCCAGGCAAAAAAAAACCCAGGCAAAAAAAAATAAATTTATCATAAGAGGTCATGTACAACATTTTTAAAGATTATGGTGCGCTGAATCCGAATCCGGCCTTTAAATTGCTCTATCGCGTCAGGTTTTTGAGATATTAAACATAAACTGTTATATCAAAAACTTAATAAGATAGCGCAATTTCAAGGTCAAATTCGAATTCAGGGGGCCAAAAACCTTTAAAGTAATGATACGCTACCTCTCAGTATTTTTTTTTTTTTTTTGC
>CAWUER010000258.1:0-17809 GCA_963921195.1 Pegoplata infirma
TGCGTCGGCAATATTTGCCGAGACATGAGCATTTTAAAATTTTCGGGAATGCTAACTTTTTTGGATCCAAAGTTAGGACCCATTAGGGTCCACACATGTGAAAAGGACCGCCGATACTATGCGTAGCCCGAGAACCAAAAATGGTTCCATCTGGCTTAGTTGCCGAGATAGCGCCATTTTAAGTTTTCTTAAAAAAAAAATAAAATTACAACTTATTTTTGCTAAAAAAAGCTTGTAAAAACTTGGTCAACTCAATTTTAAATTTAGCTAAAAAAAATAGTTCAAATTTTGTTTAAAATTACTAATGCGTTAAATGAAGTTTAAAAGATATTTTTGCTAACATGCTAATCTCAACAAAAAATTTGCTAAAGGTTAGCTTATTAGCATTAACAAAAAAAAAAAATAAGTAAATCTACTAATGTTTTATTTTGAGTGTAGAGCTTCATGAATGATTGAAACCCATATACTATATATGAGGCATTCCATGTGAAATCGGACACTTTGAAAAACTTTTTTTTTAGATTTTCCCAATTTGTTTACAGTTTTTAGTACCCTTCGAAAACTCCTTCGTGGTAAATTTTCAGATTTTTTTGATGACCCGTTCAAAAGATATCGAATTTTTAAAAATCGGTAGTTTGTTCCTTTACTCAAACTTCTTTTAATCATAACTTCTTCAATAATGGTCCAAATTTCAAATTTTTTTTTTTCAAAATTTTTGTTTTTTTACGTACTTTAAAAAAAAATCCCAAAAAATTCTTAAAAGCGCTCTAGTATGCGATTTTTAAGTTTCAAAATTTAAATCTCATTTTTGAAAATGTTTGTACTCTTCGATTGTTTTGAAATTTTTTTGTGTAAGGCCTACTTAGGGAGTGGAGATAGGGCGTAGGTATGTTTTGAAAAAATGTTGTAGGGTAAAAATAAGTGGGGGTCGGTCTCACTAATGACCCCTCTTGGACGCACCATTGGGCCGGTAGAAGCTGATGAAATAAAACAAATTTACAAAAAATAAAAAAAATTGTATGGGGACCACCTTAACAGTTAAAGATAAAGGGTAGGTGTGTTTCGAAAAAATGTTTGGACTAAAAAAATATTGTGGGTCGGTCATACATTTTGTTGCTCTAAGGGCACTATTAGGGCAGTTAGAGCGGTTGGAACAAATTTTAAAAAATGTCGTTTTGTGTGGGAGCCCCCTTAGAAATTGGAGATAGGGTATTAGTTTGTTCCAAAGAAATGTTAAGACGTAAAAATTAATGGGGGTCGGTCTTATAAAGGACCCCTCTATGACGCACCATTGGAGCAGTAGAAATGATTTTAAGATTGGAAAATTGCAATAAAATTTTTTCAAAAAATTTTAAAAAATAGTAATAATCGTTATCCCACCATCCTCCTGGGCAAAAAATTTGTAGAATTGATAGAAGTTTTACACAAAAAAATTTCAAAAAAATCGAAGAGTACAAACATTTTCAAAAATGAGATTTAAATTTTGAAACTTAAAAATCGCATACTAGAGCGCTGTTAAGAATTTTTTGGGATTTTTTTTTTAAAAGTACGTAAAAAAACAAAAATTTTGAAAAAAAAAAATTTGAAATTTGGACCATTATTGAAGAAGTTATGATTAAAAGAAGTTTGAGTAAAGGAACAAATTACCAATTTTTAAAAATTCGATATCTTTTGAACGGGTCATCAAAAAAATCTGAAAATTTGCCACGAAGGAGTTTTCGAAGGGTACTAAAAACTGTAAACAAATTGGGAAAATCTAAAAAAAAAGTTTTTCAAAGTGTCCGATTTCACATGGAATGCCCCATATATATTTTTTTGGATCAATACTTTGGAAAATATAGGCGTTTAAAAAATCGCTTTTTTGACAATATTGACATTTTTGTACTCGGAAACCGTAATTCATATAAAAAAAACTTATAAAAACAATATTGCAGATAAAATTATGAAGAAAACATTTTTTTTTATTTCAACATAAAATTTTGAAAACATTGTTTGAATGTCCTTTTTTTTTTTTGAGAAGGACACCATGGATTTCCAAAAGAAAATTTTATATTAAAGTTTAGAATGCCCTTTCATGGCTATTAAAATTTCATAGAGGTGTTTTTTCGTGTTATTGAGCAATAAATTTTTAAAGTTTGTTAGAGAGCCAAATATTTGTTTTATTTATACCCTCCAACTACAGTATGGGGGTATACTCACTTTGTCATTCCGTGTGTAACGCATAAAAATATCGGTCTAGAACCCCATAAAGTATATATATTTGTGATCAGTGATCGATTCTAAGACATTCCAGCGATGTCCGTCCGTCTGTAGTTAACACGATGCAGTCCAAAATAAGAGATAGACCCCCGACATTTGGCACGAATATGTCTTATGTTCCTAGGCAGGTTAAGTTCGTAAAGGAGCAAAATCGGACCGGGGGGAAAAAAGTTTCCCCTTGAAGAACTAAACCAACCTCTGAAAAATACCATATTTTGTTCATGATTTTTTGTGTTTTTGTTTAACTAATGCAATATTTTTATGCTACAAGGAGTTCAAAGTACTGCATTTGGACCCACGGAATTAGAAAATGTCGTTTTTAGGTCTGCCCCCCCCCCCCCCTTTTTATGGGCGTGGAATAATCTTTTTTTTTAAATAATAATAAACTTTTATTTTTTTAGAGCAAAAAGTATAAAAATGAATATTTAAACACATATTCGAGAAGAAATGTGCCCCCGAATTACCGCTACCGACCCCCCACCCCAAAAAAAAATAAAACGACTTGCAAATTTTTTTTTTATTATTTGCACGTTGGAAGGTATAAAAGATTCGGCACAGCCGAATTTAACACTCTTACTTGTTTTTTTTTTTTAATTTTGCCAAAAAAATGTCATTCTATGAATGTCCGTCTGTCCGTCCGTCCGTCCGTCTGTCTGTAGATAACACGATGCAGTCCAAAATAAAAAAGCTAGACTTCTGAAGTTTGGCACAAATATGTCTCATCTTTATAGGCAGGTTAAGTTCGTGAATGGGCAAAATCGGGCCAGTGGAAAAAAGTCCCCCCTTGAAGAACTGAACCAACCTCTGAAAAAATAAACTTTTTATACCCTCCAATCACAGTATGGGGGTATACTCACTTTGTCATTCCGTGTGTAACGCATCGAAATATCGGTCTAGGACCCCATAATGTGTATATTAGGGTGGTTTTTTTTTTTATTTTTTTTGGAATTTCGAGGAGCGCGCAGCGGATTTTTGTGACATTTGATGTTAAAATAATTGTGTAAAAATTTGAGCTAAATCGAATAAAATTAACCCGAGGCGCAAGAAGGTCAAAGTTTCGAGAAAAAGCCAAAATGGCCAAATTTTGAAAAAAACTTAAAAAAATGTAAATTTTGTTGAAATAAAAAAAAACAAAATATTTTTTATTTAAATTTCTTGCAATAATACTCAGAAAAAATTATCTTTACTTTTTATGACGGCAGTAACACTTTCAAACATGAAATACAAAAATTACCATGCATTTTGGGGGGTACCTGAAATGAGTGTTTTCGATTTTTTGAAAATTTTATTAAACAAAAAAATTAAATCTTACTATTTTATAGCAATGGATTATTAAATACATCCTAAGGCTTAAATATTTAAAAAATTGGGGATATCCATCGACTCAATTTTTTTTGGAGTCATTTGACTCCTTGAAATCCCCAAAACTCAAATGACTCCAAAAAAAAAAAATTGAGTCGATGGATATCCCCAATTTTTTAAATATTTAAGCCTTAGGATGTATTTAATAATCCATTGCTATAAAATAGTAAGATTTAATTTTTTTGTTTAATAAAATTTTCAAAAAATCGAAAACACTCATTTCAGGTACCCCCCAAAATGCATGGTAATTTTTGTATTTCATGTTTGAAAGTGTTACTGCCGTCATAAAAAGTAAAGATAATTTTTTCTGAGTATTATTGCAAGAAAGTTAAATAAAAAATATTTTGTTTTTTTTATTTCAACAAAATTTACATTTTTTTAAGTTTTTTCAAAATTTGGCCATTTTGGCTTTTTCTCGAAACTTTGACCTTCTTGCGCCTCGGGTTAATTTTATCCGATTTAGCTCAAATTTTTACACAATTATTTTAACATCAAATGTCACAAAAATCCGCTGCGCGCTCCTCGAAATTCCAAAAAAAATAAAAAAAAACCACCCTAGTGTATATATTATTGATCAGTGATCGATTGTAAGACATTCTAGCGATGTCCGTCCGTCTGTCCGTCTGTAGAAGACACGATGCAGTCCAAACTAAACGAGGTAGACTTCCGAAGTTTGACACGAATATGTCTTATATTCCTAGGCAGGTTAAGTTCGGAAATGGGCAAAATCGGACCAAGGAAAAAAGTTCCCCCTTGGAAAACCAAACCAACCCAAGAAAAACCGCATTTTTTGCAGGGTTTTTTGTACTTTTGCTAAACAAATGCAACATTCTTATCTCAGAAGATGTTAAAAATCGCAGGAGGAAGGTGCCCCCTAACGTCTTCCGCTAACCCCCCCCCCCAAAAAAAAAGACGCCCCTGGATTTTTGTATATAGCTTTTTTACATTTTGGAGGGTATCAAAGATTCGGCATAGCCGAATGTAACACTTTCACTTGTTTTATATGTTTTTTTGTATTTTTGTTAAATAAATGAAACATTTGGTATATTTATCGCGATAGGAAGGTGCTCTCAACGTCCCCCACTGACTCCATCGCCCTAAAAAAAACGCCCCTGGCATTTTATTGTTTTTTTTTACATTTTGGAGGGTATAAAAGATTCGGCTCAGCCGAATTTAACATTCTCATTTGTATTCATTCTTTTTTACCAACAAATTCGAAAAAAATAAACTACGAAAACAAAAAATTTATGATAGATATGTTAATTAATGATAGATATGTTATTTTTACCAACAAATTCCAAAAAAATAACCTACGAAAACATTAAAAATTAATGGGCCTTACCACAAGAAAACAAAAAGTCTATTTTAACAAAAGTTTTATTTTCAATTTCAAATTTTCAATACATTTTTTGAAAGTCGATTTTAAAAACAAAAACAATTTGTATGGAAATAAAATTAAAAGCTGATTTTAAATATATTTTATTTTTCTATGGTAAGGCTGAATGATTTCGTAGGTTATTTTTTTTTTTTAAATTTTCTATTGAAATATTTTTTTAAAAAATTTTAATAAAATTTTGGGGAATAGATCCCGAAATCAACTATATTCTGGCCAGACACTCTACCCATCGTGCCAAAGTCACTTGATACAAACATGTTTTTATATTTCTATAAATAATTTTTTAAATTTTTTTTTTCTACAAAAAAATAACCTACTTGTGTATGTAAAAACTAATGATATCTCATTAAAAAATATGTACCAACAATTTAAAAAAAAATAATACTTACAGAAATCATTAAAAATTTAAAGAATAATCAGTTATTTTTACTTACAGAGGAAAAATAAATGACTTTAAAAATTAAATGTTAATGAAAGTAAGGGTTCAAGTTGAAAAAATGCAGAAGAAAAATTGAATTTCTAAAAATTATAGACATTTCTGGTATTTCCCATACCGGTTTCAAACACCCCAGTTAGTGTCATCATCAGTAGGATTTTAAATGTCGGTTTGTCTTGTTAATGAAAACTGTTTTTTATATATGTGAATATTTATAGTTTCTACAGAATAAATTTTGACAGTTTCCAACACTACAATTCTATTTCTAGCAATCACAACCTCACTTCATACTTTCTTTCAACTTTTTTGTCTCTTACATTATTTCGCAAGGGTTACCAACATGATCTGGAATTGCAGACACAAATGAAGGAATTTGGATTTTAATGAAAGTCTTTATTTTTTAGTGTGTTATTTTTGAAAAAAAAAGGACAGAAGTAGTCATTAATAAAAACTGAACATCAAAGAAATGTTTTTTCTTTTAAAAACAACTAAACGTAAAACTTTTTAAATAAACTACAAACAGTTAATGACATAATTTTTTGAGTGTATAATCGATGGGGTAGTTTATATGGAGATGTATATACGGACGACTGTCAAAATCGTATATAAAAATCTCTATTAATATTAAACTGATCCGTATTTTTTGTTTGGCGAAATTCCTGCTAGTTCGGCTTTTATACGGATTTTCCCAAAAGTCGTTATTTTTCATAAGGTGGCAACCCTTTTTATACCCTCCACTCTAGTGATAGAGGGTATATATAAGTTTGTCATTTAACTTTTGAAAGACTTTACGGAGGCTCCTGAAGTTTGGCATATATGTTGGGCATTTACCTGGTCAGGTTGGTATTGCAATCCAGCGAAATCGGTCCAGTTGTTCAAAAGTTATAAGCAAATGAGTGAATTTCGGCAAGGGTTTTTCTGGAATTTATGAGATAAAATACACGGTAACTTTCGAACGGCAATTCTGAGTCTACTGAAGTGTGGCATATATATTTGCCGTTCCTCTGGTCCGGTTCGTTTTAAATTTCAGTCAAATCGGTCCAGTGGTTCAAAAGTTATAAGCAAAACCGTAAATTTCAGATTAGTTTCACCTTAAATTCACGTGTTGAAAACCTGTTAAACATGTTTTAAAAACATTGGTAAGTTACAAAAATATTTTACAAGGTATTTTTGTCACCCAAAAATATTTTTACACTAAAACAAAAAAAAAATGCACTCAAAAAAATTTTACACTCAAAAAAAATTAGTAATTATTTTTTTTTTCAAAAATTAATAAAAAAAAGTTTTTTTACACAAAATAAATTATTTCTAACCAAAAATTTTGTTTTTTCACGTTAGAAAATTTACTATCACTTAAAGAGGGCATTGTGGAGGGTATTCATAGATTCGGCCAAGTCGAATTTAACTTTTCTACTTGTTGTTTCATTGTGTATATACTATTTTTTTCAATATAAATCACTGTGTTGTTGTTTATTTACTAGTACTTAAGTAAACAATATTAAAAATTGAAATTGTGTCATTATTAAATTGTAATATTCATACATATTTTTTACTTATACAGACTTCTTTCTTCATACATATGTTTAGATCTTGTTATATGTTCCTTAAAAAATACAGACAACAAACATATGAATGAATAAGTAAATTAAAAAAAAAGATGAAATAATAAATGATGTAATGTACAAGGATGTTTTAAGGATAAACGAAAGAAAAAAAACCTATTAAGGATTATACATACTCGAGCATATTTTGTTTGTGCACTTTTTATGTACACTCATAAAAATTTGTTAGTATTCCTTACAAAAAAGTCTGTTACCATTACTAATAAAGTTTTCAATTTGTGCCCGATAACTTTTTCAGTTACCATTACAAACTTTGGTTTTCAAAAATTAGTAATCTTAAAAAAAACTAAAAAAGTTAGTATTACTAAATTTTTTTGTAAAAAAATTGTAAATTGTGTATTTCAAATGTTTGGTCTTTTTTGAGTATATCGCTCCTTTACTTGTATAGTGTCATAACTCAAAATATTTGATTTTGTAGAAAACCCGTTTAAAGTTTACTATTGAAACTGGTTTTTAATTGAAAAAGGCCGGTACATAGAAAATGTAATAATAGCGTGTACTCTTCTCAAACGGTGAGTTTAAAAGATATTAATACGAATTTTTGACACAATATAAAGCACGATATAACGAATAATTCTGCATCATTAACTCAAAAAACGCATTTTTTTGAGTTATGACACTATACAAGTAAAGGAGCGATATGTAAACTGCGTATTGCGCTTGTTGTCGCCATTACTATTTCAATGCAAGTCAGATTTTGTTTGAATTTTTGATCTGAAATATGTAAGAGAAAATATTGAATACATTTTTTTTAATACAAAATATAAATTACATACTACATAAAATTAATGCTTTGAAAATTGTATTGAATAAATTGACATGTTGAATAAATTGGTGTTCTAGAATAAAAAATACATTATATTGATATTATTTAAATGGAACACATAAATATACAGTTGTTACCTGCTTTCATCATTTTCTATTTTGTTTTATTTATTGTCCTAAAAAAAGAGTTAATTTTAAACAAAAAATACTTTAAAATTTGGTTACCTGTATTTTGTGTTGTAATATTTTTTGTTTGTACATTTTTTTATTTCTTCCGCTCCGCGACGTTGTCAATTCAAATGCTATTTTTCAACTGAATAATAGAAAGAAAGGCATGAAGAAAAGTACACAAAATTACCAATACTATTCTGAGTATTAAGAAATCAACCCTTTGTGTACACTGTACACAAGAAAAAAGAATTCGCAGATAGCGTAAAACAAAAAAGGACCGCAAGTGGAGAAGAAAGAAAAAAGAATTGAAAAAGGTCGGTGTTTTTTTGAATTTTGCATATCTTCTCTTTACTGCATTTTGTTCCCTTTTTTATATATTTTTTTATTTGAAAGAAAACAAAGTAGTTACAATGAAGCAGACAAATAAGTGTAATTCAATATTGAAAAACATAAACATATTCATACTCATCAAAGCGCAGTTTTACCATTAAAATAAAAAAATAACTAACTGTATATTTTTTTTAAATGCTCTTTTTAATTTCCAAATATTTTAATAACATTTTCTTTTTGTATTTCATTGGTGCATTACTTTCTAGAAAAGAAAACCGAAAAGTTAATACGAAATTTTTAAAAAATCAACTGAAAAAATTATTAAAAAATCAGTAAAAAATTAATAGTTTGTAACGCGAGTTTACTAAAACGAATTACAAAAAAATATTTTTCTAGTACAATTTTGTAAAAAAGTTGTAAAGTTGGGATACAAACAATTTTACAAACTTTTTTACTAACGTATTTTTTTGAGTGTATAAATATGAACGGAATAAATGTTTCAAGTATATTACATACGGATAAGAGGTCTATTAAATGGTCATAAAATATAAAATGGTTTATGTTATGTGATACAAACCAAAAGAAAACAAGCAGAAAAGTTAAAATCTTGGCCGAATTCATGAATACACTACACAATGCTCTTTTTAAGTGATGGTAAACTTTTTAACGTGAATAAACTTAACAATTTTAATTAGAATTATGTTATTTTGAATAAAAATCTTTTTTTTTTTTAGTGTAAAATTTTTTACGAGTATAATTTATTTTTTTTGCAAAAATAATTTTGAGTGACAAAAAAATGTTGTAACATATTTTTGTGACTTACCAATGTTTTTAAAACTTCCCAGGCAAAAAGATACGAACGGGAGAGCGCTGGCAAAGTACCTTTTATGGTCGCTTGTGTGCTGGGAAAGCATCACATTTTAGTACTCTCCCAGCGTCCAAAATGATAACCACGGTAAACGGTATAACAAACTTTTTTAAACAAAATCAAAAAAAACTCTTAAAAGCGCTCTAGTATGCGATTTTTAAGTTTTAAGATTTAAATCTCATTTTTGAAAATCTTTATACTCATCGATTTTTTTTTTTAATTTTTTTGTGTAAAACTTTTATCTATTCTACAAATTTTTTGACCAGGAAGATCGTGGGATAACGATTATTACTATTTTTTTAAAATTTTTGTAAAAAATTTTTGGCATAAATAAACTTTACCGAACTTTGTTTAAATTAAAAAAAATATATATGACCTTAATCCTTGGACTGTTAGATTTTGAGTGTGGTGTTTAAACCCGTGGGGACGTACCCCGTTTGGGAGGGGCAGGGGTTTAAAGTTAAAATGGTTTTTCTTAAATATTTCAAAAACTACTTATCCTATCAAGACGGTTATGGTATCATTAGAAAGGGTAATTAAAGACCTTTCCAACGGGATGTAACATGACGTAGTTTAATTAACCCTTTAAGCGACAAAAATTCATTTAAAAAAATTTTAACTAGACTTTTTTTACAAAATGCTTAATATATCAAAATCGCACGTATATAAATATTTTTTTCGTCTAGATAGGCTTGTAGCCAAGACCTCAAGCTTTCATTTGCGCTAAAAAACTGCGCTGTAAGTCTAAAACATACTCAGATATTAGGGGTCAAAGTTGTAACTTTATTTTTTTTTTTACTTTTTTAAGGATGTTTGTTAAAATTTTATTGATTTGTGGAAACATACAGATATCTGAGGAACTACTAGTCCGATCGAGACGAATGAGGTATCATTAAAAAAGTAAATTAAAGACCTTTCCAACGATGTGTAACATGAAACCCCCATAAAACGATTTTAACTGGGCTGAACGACCGAACTTTTTTCGATCATAACCCCCATTCACATTATGGGGAGTAAGTCCAAAGCAATTTTGGTCATAATCCCCGTTTTCTGCAGAGAGGGTGGGTTTAATGCATGGAGTTTTTAATCCCTAAGCCCGGCCGAAGGCCGGCTACGCAGAAAAAAATTTTTAAATTCGATTGGTAGTTAGTCAGATGTCTGTATGTTTCTACAAATACAATTTTAACAAAAAACCTAAAAAAAGTTTTAAAAAAACAACTTTGACCATTAATATCTCTGTAAGTTTTAGACTTACAGCGCCGTTTTTTAGCGCAAATGAAAGCTTAAAATATTGGCTACAAGACTATATAGACAAAAAAATGTTTATATACGTGCGATTTTGAGATAATTAGCACTTTGTAAAAAAAGTCTAGTCCAAATTTTTTGAAATCAAGTTTTGTCACTTAAAGAGTTAATAAAACTACGTAATGTTGCACCCCGTTGGAAAGGTCTTTAATTAACCTTTCTAACGATACCATAACCGTCTTGATCGGATAAGTAGTTTTTAAAATATTTAAGAAAAACCATTTTAACTTTAAACCCCTGCCCCTCCCAAACTTTTAGAGGTCAGAGGTCAAGGTCATATTTTTATTTTTTTATTTTTAGCAAGTTCGGTATTCTTAATGAGTTCCAATTTTTTTTGTAATTTTCCAATCTTAAAATCATTTCTACTGCTCCAATGGTGCGTCATAGAGGGGTCATTTCCAAGACTGACCCCCATCAGTTTTTACGTCTTAACATTTCTTTGGAACAAACTAATATCCTATCTCCAATTGCTAAGGGGGCTCCCACACAAAACGACATTTTTTTAAATATGCTCCAACCGCTCTAACTGCCCTTCTAGTGCCCTTAGAGCAATCAAATGTATGACCGACCCACAATATTTTTTCAGTCCGAACATTTTATCTGAACACACCTACCCTCTATCTTTAACTATTAAGGCGGTCCCCATACAATTTTTTTTTATTTTTTGTAAATTTGTTTTACTTAATCAGCTTCTACCGGTCCAATGATGCATCCGAGAGGGGTCATTAGTGAGACCGACCCCCATTTATTTTTACCCACCAACATTTTTGAAAAACAAACCTACGCCCTATCTCCACTCCTTAGGTGGGCTTCCATTCAAAATTAAATTTTTATAAAATTTGCTCCAACTGTATGGGAGCCTGCTTGGGGAGTGGAGATAGAGCGTAAGTATGTTTTACAAAAACGTTGGATGGTATAAATAAATGGGGGTCGGTCTACCTAATGACCCCTCTCGGACGCATCACTGGACCGGTAGAAGCTGATTAAGTAAAAAAAATTTACAAAAAATAAAAAAAATTGTATGGGGACCGCCTTAATAGTTAAAGATAGAGGGAAGGTGGGTTCAAGGAAAATGTTCGGACTAAAAAAATATTGTGGGTCGGGCATACATTTGATTGCTCGGAGGGCACTCTTAGGGCAGTTAGAGCGGTTGGAGCAAATTTTAAAAATTGTCATTTTGTGTGGGAACCCCATTAGAAATTGGAGATGGGGTATTAGTTTGTTTCAAAGAAATGTTAAGACATAAAAATAAATAGGTGTCGGTCTCACTAATGACCCCTCTCGGACGAATCATTGTACCGGTAGAAGCTGATTAAGTAAAAAAAATGTACAAAAAATAAAAAAAATTGTATGGGGACCGCCTTAATAGTTAAAGATAGAGGGAAGGTGGGTTCAAAGAAAATGTTCGGACTAAAAAAATATTGTGGGTCGGTCATATATTTGATTGCTCGAAGGGCACTCTTAGGGCAGTTAGAGCGGTTGGAGCAAATTTTAAAAATTGTCATTTTGTGTGGCAACCCCATTAGAAATTGGAGATAGGGTATTAGTTTGTTTCAAAGAAATGTTAAGATATAAAAATAAATGGGTGTCGGTCTGGAAATGACCACTCTATGACGCACCATTGGAGCAGTAGAAATGATTTTAAGATTTGAAAATTACAATAAAATTTTTTCAAAAAATTTAAAAATATAGTAATAATCGTTATTCCATGATCTTAATGGGCAAAAAATTTTTAGAATCGATAGAAGTTTTACACAAACAAATTTCAAAAAGTCAAAGAGTACAAAATGAGATTAAAATTTAAAAACTTTAAAACCGAATACTAGAGCTTTTAAAATAATTTTTCTGAATTTTTTAAAGTACGTAAAAAAAAATAATTAAAAAAAAATTGCAATTTGGACCATTATTGAAGAAGTTATGAGTAAAAGAAGTTTGAGTAAAGGAACAAACTACCAGTTTTTAAAAATTCGATATCTTTTGAACGGGTCATCAAAAAAATCTGAAAATTTACCACGAAGGAGTTTTCAAAGGGTACTCAACCAATTGGAAAAATATAAAAAAAAAATTATTCAAAGTGTCCGATTTGACATTGAATGCCCCATATACCTTATGGGATCGTAAACCAATATTACGAGTTAGGTTGTAAGTGGCTGCTGACGTTTTACGTCAACACACGTAGACTCTGAGGTCCATTGTGATTATTACGAGTTGTTACAAACGTAATGACAAACTTATATATACCCTTTAAAATTAGAGTAGAGGATATAAAAAATACCATAAATTATGACAAAATAATAATATTAACAATATTACATTTATGAGAATTTAAAGCGACAATAAAAAAAGAGTTGAATCTTTTAAGTAATCATTAAAATTAAGGAAAAATTTAATAAAAATAAATTTCTAACCATGAAGGTCTTTAAAAAAATTATTTTTATATATTTTTCATGTCAATTTTTTTTTAAATATTTGCAAAGTTAAGTTATTTTCAGTGTCAAGTTATTTTGAATGTAATTAAAGTTAAAAGTTTTACAAACATTTCTCACAACTTCTTTGGAATGTAATAGAGCTCGCTATTATCTATATAGATAGATTCATGTTTTACCTTTGAAACTTTCTCTTGTTAAAGTACTTAATTTATGATTATTTTCAATTCACACCACAAAAGCATCCTTTACAAATGAACCTAAGTATTCCTAGAAATTTGTAATATTATGTTAAAAACACTTACTTAATTTTCTACTGTGGGCAAAAGTTTTTTGTTTTAAACAATTTTAAATTTGTATTCCAAAAATTCTCTAACAACTACCTAAATCATTGCTCAAAACCTACTGCAGGTCAAAATAATGTGGGTCTCAGATCTACCAAGTCCACAACAACCCCAAGGGAGCCTAAAGACAATACGGCACATGGACGAACCCCAAACATCAAAAAGCTATGTCGCTCTGTCCGCCAACGTTCCAATTTAAACCCGAACGGAAAATACTTACTGCGACCCGCTTCCCCATACGACAAAAGGTGCCCGAGATTTCCGCAAAAATACCGAAATGAGCACTAAAACGTGATCAAATAAATAATAATAATAATCATAAATAATAATAATAATAAAAATGATAATAATAATACTAATGAAATAATACAACACATAAATTCCCGCATAAAAACCATAACAAATAAAATAAATAAACTACAACGAAAAAATATACCACGCCACCCAAAAATTCTCTAACAACTACCTAAATCATTGCTCAAAACCTACTGCAGGTCAAACTAATGTGGGTCTCAGATCTACCAAGTCCACAACAACCCCAAGGGAGCCTAAAGACAATACGGCACATGGACGAACCCCAAATATCAAAAAGCCATGTCGCTCCGTCCGCCAACGTTCCAATTTAAACCCGAACGGAAAATACTTACTGCGACCCGCTTCCCCATACGACAAAAGGTGCCCGAGATTTCCGCAAAAATACCGAAATGAGCAATAAAACGTGATCAAATAAATAATAATAATAACCATAAATAATAATAATAATAAAAATGATAATAATAATACTAATAAAATAATACAACACATAAATTCCCGCATAACAACCATAACAAATAAAATAAATAAACTACACCGAAAAAATATACCACGCCACACAATCATCCACAAAGATCAAAATATAAACTCCCCCGCTCGAAAATTGCCGTGAAGGCACTTGGGCTTCCTATAGCGCTTTCATCCCCTGCCGAAGGGAATCATCAGTAGGATTTCTAAATCCACTAACTGGTTCCATAGAACCCCTATCATGGAGTTACCTTGTAACTCCACCAGAAGAGTAAAAACCAAACACATACACAACGAACCAACCCCAGAACCCATACTACACTTCAAAGCAATATATCATCAAACACAACACTACCACACATATGCCCATAATCTCCCACAAACGTAACCCTACCTTACATTCATCAAACCATACAACTCACCCCGATCCACCACCTCGAGTGGCAAACTCGATCCCACACACTCCACTACCGCACTCGCGCATTTACAAACCGTCGATTAAAATATCACGAAACCTCCCGACATTTACCACACACCGGATAAAATAAACGAAAATCAAAATTTTAAAGGCGAATCGAAATTTTTAAAATAATTTAATCTTTCACAACTGACAATTTTAAATTCTCACACAACGGGTGATTAGACGAATTTAAATTTGAATCACGTCGTAACCCAACAAACATACCGACCGATAGTTAAAATCCGTATCCCTATTGGTGCATGCACATCCAACACCAACGAAATTTATAACGACCACCGGATACCGCTTACCCGCCCCTCAACAAACGGTCCAGATCGATGTCACAAAAATTAATAAAATTAATAAAAATTAATAAAAATTAATAACCACAACTTCCAGGCCTAGAGGGTTTCCTGAAACTACAAGAAGTGTTACGATCCCATATGAGTCCTGACAAATGAACTTGTCCGTTCCATGTCGAATGGCTCACTAACTAAAACACATTCACCAAAGAACTTTAGACATAATCATATCAACCCTCACATAGGACCGTCGTGGCTATTCCCTGACCCTACATTCTGTGAAGATGGGTGGTTGAGATAGAGTTCCATCTCCGGTTTTTACGGAGCCTAATTTCCACCACTGTCCGTAATATTCGGCGGAATTCCCCCTTTATTTCGTAACACTCCCTCTCACTCACACTTAATATGATGAATATGCCCCTTTCGGGTCAGTGTAACATAACACCATACAGCATGAGGTTGGTCAATGTTGGCAGAGTTTCCCCATCCCTAACCCTGCTGCCCAATGGTTTTTAAGGATCGTGTCCAACCACACATAATCCGCCCATCACGGATGGCATTTATAACAGGATTACTGTGGTAACCCGCTGCCTCAAAACCATTGTACATCGCAATCGACGAATCTAAGCGAGGCGAGTTCCCAATACGGCGCCCCATTGGGACAAATCATAACTCAATATTGGGACTGTCCTCTGGTCCAGACACATGGGTAAAATAATCATCCAAAAATTCTCTAACAACTACCTAAATCATTGCTCAAAACCTACTGCAGCCCATCCAAAAATTCTCTAACAACTACCTAAATCATTGCTCAAAACCTACTGCAGGTAAAACTAATTTGGGTCCCAGATCTACCAAGTCCACAACAACCTCACGGGAGCCTAAAGACAATACGGCACATGGACGAACCCAAACATCAAAAAACTATGTCACTCTGTCCGCCAACGTACCACTTCGTCCAAAAATTCTCTAACAACTACCTAAATCATTGCTCAAAACCTACTGCAGGTAAAACTAATTTGGGTCCCAGATCTACCAAGTCCACAACAACCTTACGGGAGCCTAAAGACAATACGGCACATGGACGAACCCAAACATCAAAAAACTATGTCACTCTGTCCGCCAACGTACCACTTCGAACCCGAACGGAAAATACTCACTGCGACCCGCTCCCCCATCCGACAAAAGGTGCCCGAGATTCCCGCAAAAATATTAAAATGAGCAATAAACGTGATCAAATAAATAAATACTAATAATAATAATAATAATAATAATAATAATAATAATAATAATAATAATAATAATAATAATAATAATAATAATAATAATAATAATAATAATAATAATAATAATAATAATAATAATAATAATAATAATAATAATAATAATAATAATAATAATAATAATAATAATAATAATAATAATAATAATAATAATAATAATAATAATAATAATAATAATAATAATAATAATAATAATGATGATAATCATAAATAATAATAATAATAATTATAATAATAATAATAAAATACAATACCTAAATTCACGCATATAACCCATAAAAAATAAAATAAATAAACTACCCAAACAAATCAAAATATACACTCCCCCGCTCGAAAATTGCCGTGAAGGCACTTGGGCTTCCTATAGCGCTTTCATCCCCTGCCGAAGGGAATCATCAGTAGGATTTCTAAATCCACTAACTGGTTCCATAGAACCCCTATCATGGAGTTACCTTGTAACTCCACCAGAAGAGTAAAACTAAACCTACACACAACGAACCGACCCCAGAACCCATACACAACCAAATCGCCCGAGACTACACTTTTAAGCATTATATCATTAAACATAATACTACCACACATATGCTCATAATCCTCCACAAACGTAACCCTACCTTACATTTATCAAACCATACAACTTACCCCGATCCACCACCTCGAATAGCAAACTCGATTTCACACACTCCACTACCGCACTCGCGCATTTATAAACCGTCGATTTAAATATCACGAAAACCTCCCGACATTTACCACACACCGGATAAAATAGACACAAATCAAAATTCCAAAGGCGAATCGAAATTTCCAAATAATTTAATTTTCCACAACTGACAATTTTAAATTTTCACACAACGGGTGATTAAACGAATTTAAATTTGAATCACGTCGTAACCCAACAAACATACCGACCGATAGTTAAAATCCGTATCCTTATTGGTGGATGCACATCCGACACCAACGAAATTTATAACGACCACCGGATACCGCTACCCCGCCCCTCAACAAACGGTCCAGATCGATGTCACAAAAATTAATAAAAATTAATAACCACAACTTCCAGGCCTAGAGGGTTTCCTGAAACTACAAGAAGTGTTACAATCCCATATAAGTCTTGAAAAATGAACTTGTCCATTCCATGTCGAATGGCTCACTAACTAAAACACATTCACCAAAGAACTTTAGACATAATCATATCAACCCTCACATAGGACCATCGTGGCTATTCCCTGACCCTACATTCTGTGAAGATGGGTGGTTGAGACAGAGTTCCATCTTCGGTTTTTACGGAGCCTAATTTCCACCACTGTCCGTAATATTCGGCGGAATTCCCCCTTTATTTCCTAACACTCCCTCTCACTCACACTTAATATGATGACTATGCCCCTTTCGGGTCAGTGTAACATAACACCATACAGCATGAGGTTGGTCAACGTTGGCAGAGTTCCCCATCCCCAACCCTGATGCCCAATGGTTTTTAAGGATCGTGTCCAACCACACATAATCTGCCCATCATGGATGGCGCTTAAAACAGGATTAATTTTTATTAATTTTTATTAATTTTTATTAATTTTTATTAATTTTTAATTTTTAATTTTTAATTTTTATTAATTTTTAATTTTTATTAATTTTTATTAATTGTTGTATTAATTTTTGTGACATCGATCTGGACCGTTTGTTGAGAGGCGGGTAAGCGGTATCCG
>CAWUER010000259.1:0-85198 GCA_963921195.1 Pegoplata infirma
AATATGCTAAAAATCGGCATTTGACTGCAAAGTTCGAATGTCGATTAAAAAAAAATCGAACTAACATAAACAAACGCCGCGATACGGGTCTTCTAATTTAGCCTCTATTTTAGCCCCTCACTGTCAGAATCGACCTAAGTTTTGCTAACCTGAATTTGTTCCACAGTTTTATTGCAAAAGCTTTATTTAAAAGAAAATTACTTTTGAAAAAAAACTTTCCGCGAAAAAAAATTTTTTCTGAAAAAAAATTTTCGCGAAAAAAAAATCAGCGATTGTTTTCTTTTTTGTCCAAAAATATGTTCGTACTTGTTTAAATACCCTTTGGTGTTTAAGTATGTTTACACATGTCAACCAGCAGCCGAATTAAAGCATTTTGAATTTTTAGGTTATGTTGAATGTAATAAAATTTTTGAGGTGTCCTTACATTTTCATTCATAACTTTTGAACCGCTCAACCGATATCGCTCAAATACAATACCAAACTTCTCGGGAGAACTTCCAATAAAAATGTTGAGTTTCAGTCATCTCCGTGTAATATTTTGGCCGTGCCCATTTCCACAGACAGACGGACATCACTAGAATGTCTTAAAATCGATAAGGGATCATGAGTATATATGGGGCATTCCATGTCAAGTCGGACACTTTAAATTTTTTTTTTTAGATTCTCCCAATTTGTTTACAGTTTTTAGTACCCTTCGAAAACTCTTTCGTGGTTAATTTTCAGATTTTTTTGATGACCCGTTCAAAAGATACCGAATTTTTAAAAATTGGTAGTTTGTTCCTTTACTTAAACTTCTTTTACTCATAACTTCTTCAATAATGGTCTAAATTTCAATTTTTTTTTTCAAAATTTTTGTTTTTTTACGAACTTAAAAAAAAAAAAATTCTTAAAAGTGCTCTAGTATGAGTTTTTTAAGTTTAAATGTTGTCGGGTAAAAATAAATAGGGTTCGGTCTCACTAATGACCCCTCTCGGACGCACCATTGGACCAGTAGAAGCTGATTAAATAAAACAAATTTACAAAAAATAAAACAAATTGTATGGGGACCGCCTTAACAATTAGAGATATTGGGTAGGTGTGTTCAGAGATAATGTTTGGATTAAAAAAATATTTTGGGTCGGTCTTACATTTTGTTGCTCTAAGACAACTATTAGGGCAGTTAGAGCGGTTGGAGTAAATTAAAAAAAATGTTGTTTTGTGTGGAAGCCCCCTTAGATATTGGAGATAGGGTATTAGTTTGTTCCAAAGAAATGTTAAGACGTAAAAATTAATGGGGGTCGGTCTTAAAAACGACCCCTCTATGACGCACCATTGGAGCAGTAGAAATGATTTTAAGATTGGAAAATTAGAATAAAATTTTTTCAAAAAATTTTAAAAAATAATAATAATCGTTAACCCACGATCCTCCTGGGCAAAAAATTTGTAGAATCGTTAGAACTATTACACTAAAAAATTTCAAAAAAATCGAAGAGTACAAACATTTTCAAAAATGAGATTTAAATTTTAAAACTTAAAAATCTCATACTAGAGCGCTTTTAAGAATTTTTTGGGATTTTTTTTTAAAAAGTACGTAAAAAAACTAAAATTTTGAAAAAAAAAAATGAAATTTGGACCATTATTGAAGAAGTTATGAGTAAAAGAAGTTTGAGTAAAGGAACAAACTACCAATTTTTCAAAATTTGATATCTTTTGAACGGGTCATCAAAAAAATTTAAAAATTTACCAAGAAGGAGTTTTCGATGGATACTAAACACTGTAAACAAATTGGGAAAATCTGAAAAAAAAATTTTCAAAGTGTCCGATTTGACATGGAATGCCCCATATACTTTATGGGGTCCCAGACCAACATTTCGATGAGTTACAAACGGAATCACAAACTTATATATTCCCTCTATCACAAAGTGGAGGGTATAAAAATTTTTAAAATCGGTCGAACGGTTTTCGAGATATCGTTAAAATTAGCGAAAAAAACGGTTTTTTTCTACGATCAAGAATTTAAGAAAAATTTCAAATAGCAAATATATCGTAAACCGTTTGAACCAGAGATGGGCGCGTGTGTGATTTTTGACTCACTCACGATCACGACAGGAAATTTTGAATCACACACACTCACTCACAAGCATATTTTTCAATTCACACTCACACACAATCACGTGAGTAAATTTAATACAACTCACACTCACATGCACTTACAAAAGCTTCACACTCACGAAACTTTTACTTACACAAAAAAAAATTTCAAAAATTAAAATTTCGAAAATCTTTCAAAATTTTCAGCAAAATTGAAAGTTCAGCGAAATGTTACATTCTTTTTTGCTTTTTTTCCGGACGAAATCTTAAGTTAAGTAAAATTTTAAAATTTTGTTGATGCTTTTTTGGTAAGAAAGGAAATATGAAGAAAACATATATCACGCAAACTCACGCGAAAAAAATTGGGGAAAAAAATTTCCGCGAATACATTTTTTTTGTATAGTCAATAGAGTTTAGATGATAAAAATTCAGCAATTGTCTAAATAAAATAAAAAAATTGTTTTTTTTACTTAAAAATAAAAAAAAAAAAATAATCGCGAATATCGCTAATACATACGCTAACTTTGAAAAAACTGATATTACCATGGGATTTCGTGCACACGAACTATCGTTTCCAGATGGCTGTCGTAAATATTTGTAATGAACCAATTTTTTCACGAAAATAAAGACTTTTCGCGAACAAAAACAGTTTTTCGAGAAAAAAATTCACTGTATTATGGTTTGTTATGTTTGTTTATTAGACTTGAATTGTTTTAAATTTAAAAATGATCGCAAATGTTAAAAATTGCGTTTTTATTTTACTTGAACATCTAAAAGTTATGAACGAAAATGTATAGACATGTCGAAAATTTTGGTACATCCCACGTAACCTAAAAATACAAAATGCTTTAATTCAGCTGCTGCTGGACATATGTGAACAGAATTGGAAACAGAATGTTTGAACAGAATTGGATATAGAATTTTACACAAAAAATTTTTTTTCGCGCTATTATATTTCGCGGATTTTTTTTCGCCAAAAATTTTTTTTCCGCGAAACTTAAATTTATTTCTAAATTTTAGCAAAATTGTTTGACAACTTTTTTTTTTAAATATTTTTTTTTTTTTTTGCAATAATCATTTTTACAACATGGAGGGTTTTATTATATTCGACAAGACCGAATTTAACTTTTTACTTGTATTTTCTATAATTTTTTCTTTTCTAACTAAAAACGAAAGTGGTTTGTTTAGTACCATCAACATTGCAGTTTCCAGTTTGCAGCAAATCAACAAACAATTGTTTAACAACAACAACAAAAAACCAGACCACTAAATGTAGGTTAAATTTTGAACCAGTCTGTCTAAAGGAAATTGGCCAATAGTATTTTGTTTTGCGTTTTTCTATGGCATAGCAATAAAAATAGTTTTGTGGAAATGGAGAAAAAAAAGACTTTGGGAACTAGAGTTAAAAAAATCAGTGGTACTCAAATATGGCAATGGTTTAGAATGGCTTCAATATATTTATGACAGCTGTCATAAATGTAATGAAAATCTTCATTTAAGTTCATCCAATGAAAAAGTTTCATAAACAAAATTAATAAGTTTCTAACTGTTCAAAGGGTTAATATTTATGAAATATTTAATTATATTCATGAAGGGTTTCATAAATAATTTTATTTTATCAGACTCTTTATAAAAATTATGAAATTTTTTATAAATACTATGAAACATTTTATAGATATAATGAAGTTAAAAAAAATATATTGTTTCTATGAAATTTTTCATAGTATTTAAAAAACACTTTATAATATTTATAAATAAGTTACATTGGAAGAACTTTAATGGCAAGTTTCATTATATTTATGAAAAGGTTTCATAGTAATTATGAAATATTTCATTAATATAAACAATGTATTAATAATAAACAGTTTGGTATTGAAAATTTGATAAGAATTTGTTATTTGGAAGCATTTGGAAACAAATTTACCTGCAATTTATTTTTTCGTAATTGTTTTTAGATTTTCCCTATTTCTTTTAAATTTTTCTTTGGGCATATGGTAACCCTGACACAATATTTTTTAAACCGTATTGTTGTTTTAGTGATAATTCATATTTCATTATTTAAAACCACATCCTCAAATCAACATCAGCATATTCTTCTTGTTTGATTAAATCGAGTAAATTGATTAAGAATCCCTGTATTAAATGCATCATTGCATAAATTATAAATGATATCTGCACAACTTTAATCATTTAAGAAGTACACATTATCATCCTTCAACAATGTTACAAAAACTTTCATTTTCTATTAATAAACGTGTTAAAATTCAAATCTATTTTATTTAAATACAAAGTTTTGTTTTCATTATTGTTGTCATTATCATCATCATCATCATCATCATCATCATGCTCATCTAAATCTTAGACAAAATGTCATTTTATATTAAGTAGAATTATGCAGACTCTTAAAAAAATATTTATTTATCATTAATTTTGTACAAACAATAGTTTGAAAATTGTAGGTACAATGTAGATTTTTCTTTCTTCGGAAATTCTCATTTCAATCACAAATATACACTTGGCTGCAATGCAGGTATGGGATTATAGCCCAACAAAAAAATTGCATTAGCTACGAGATGAAAACAAAGAGGAAACAAAAAATTTTCATTTTATTCAAAAAACTAAAATATAAACTAAAAATATGGATTTATAGCAAAATATGCATTTTTGTTAAAATATGCATTTTCGTTTAAATATGCAAAAATCTGTATTTTCGTTTAAATATGCAAAAATATGCATTTTCGTTAATATATGCAAAAATATGCATTTTAGTTAAAATATGCAAAAAATATGCATTTCCGTAAAAATATGCAGAAAATATGCATATTCGTTAAAATATGCAAACAAATATGCATTTTCGGTAAAATATGCATTTTCGTTTAAATATGCACTTACAAATCGATTTTGTAAAAACAATAGTTGGGAAATTGTACAATGTAGATTTTTCTTTCTTCGGATATTCTCATTTCAATCAGAAATACACTTGGCTGTAATGCAGGTATGGGATTATAGCCCAACAAAATAATTAGATTACCTCCGAGATGAAAACAAAGTTCACAAAAAATGATTATTTTTTTTAAAGAACTAAAAATATGGATTTATAGCAAAATATGCAAAAATATGCATTTTCGTTAAAATATGTAAAAATATGAATTGTCGTTAAAATATGCAAAAATATGCCAAAAAATGCATTTTCGTTAAAATTTGCAAAAAAATATGCATTTTCGTTAAAATATGCATTTTCATTTAAATATGCACTAACAAATCGATTTTGTACAAACAATAGTTTGAAAATTGTACAATGTAGATTTTACTTTCTTCGGAAATTCTCATTCAATCACAAATACACTTGGCAGGTATGAGATTATAGCCCAACAAAAAATTGCATTACCTCCGAGATAAAAATAAAGTTCTAAAGATTATTTTTTTCAAAAAAATTAAAAAATATAAACCAAAAATATAGATTTATAACAAAATATGCAAAAATATGCATTTTCGTTAAAATATGCATTTTCGTTAAAATATGCATTTTCATTAAAATATGCAAAAAGTTGATTTTCGTTAAAATATGCAAAAGATATGCATTTTAGTTAAAATATGCAAAAAATATCCATTTTCGTTTAAATATGCACTAACAAATCGTTGTTGTACAATCAATAGTTTGAAAATTGGACAATGTAGATTTTTCTTTCTTTGCAAATTCTCATTTCAATCACAAATATACACTTGGCTGCAATGCAGGTATGGGATTATAGCACAACAAAAAAATTGCATTACCTACGAGATGAAAACAAAGTTCACAAAAAATTATTATTTTTTTCAAAAAACTAAAATATAAACTAAAAATATGGATTTATAGCAAAAATATGCATTTTCGTTAAAATATGTAAAAATGTGCATTTTCGTTAAAATATGCCAAAATATGCATTTTTGTTAAAATATGCCAAAAATATGCATTTTCGTCTAAATATGCAAAAAAATTCGTTAAAATATGCATTTTTATTAAAATATCCAAAAAATATGGATTTTCGTTAAAATATGCATTTTCGTTTAAATATGCACTAACAAATTGATTTTAAGCAAACACTAGTTTGAAAAATGGAAACAAAAAATAATGCATTTCCTCCGAGATGACAAAGTTCACAAAAAATTCTTATTTTTTTTCAAAAAACTAAAATATGAACTAAAAATATGGATTTTTAGCAAAATATACACAAATATACATTTTCGTTAAAATATGCAAAAAACTAAAAGTATGGATTTATAGCAAAATATGCAAAAATATGCATTTTCGTTCAAATATGTAAATATATGCATTTTCGTTAAAATATGCAAAAATATTCATTATCGTTTAAATATGCAAAAATATGCATTTTCGTTAAAATATGCAAAAAATATGCATTTTCGTTAATATATGCAAAAATATGCATTTTCATTTAAATATGCACTAACAAATCGATTTTGTACAAACAATAGTTGGAAAATTGTACAATGTAGATTTTTCTTTCTTCGGATATTCTCATTTCAATCAGAAATACACTTGGCTGCATTGCAGGTATGGGATTATAGCCCCACAAAATAATTAAATTATCTCCGAGATGAAAACAAAGTTCACAAAAAATGATTACTTTTTTTAAAGAACTTAAAATATGGATTTATAGCAGAATATGCAAAAATATGCATTTTCGTTTAAATATGCAAAATATGAATTTTCGTTAAAATATGCAAACAAATATGCATTTTCGTTAAAATATGCAAAAATATGCATTTTCGTTTAAATATGCAAAAAAATATGCATTTTCGTTAAAATATGCAAAAATATGCATTTTCGTTAAAATATGCATTTTTATTTAAATATGCACTAACAAATCGATTTTGTACAAACAATAGTTTGATAATTGTACAATGTAGATTTTTCTTTCTTTGGAAATTCTCATTTCAATCACAAATATATACTTGGCTGCAATGCAGGTATGGGATTATAGCCCAACAAAAAAATTGCATTACCTCAGAGATAAAAATAAAGTTCACAAGAAATGATAATTTCTTTCAAAAAAATTAAATATGAACTAAAAATATGGATTTATAGCAAAATATGCAAAAATATGCATTTTAGTTAAAATATGCAAAAATATGCTTTTTTGTTAAAATTTGTAAAAATACGCATTTCGTTTAAATATGCAAAAATATGCATTTTCTTTAAAATGTGCAAAAAATATGTATTTTTGTTAAAATATGCAAAAAGTATGCATTTTCGTTAAAAAATATGCATTTTCGTTTAAATATGCACTAACAAATCGATTTTGTGCAAACAATAGTTGGAAAATTGTACAGTTTTTTCTTTTTCTTTTTTTGGAAATTCTGATTTCAATCAGAAATACACTTGGCTGCAATGCAGGTATGGGATTATAGCCCAACAAAAAATTGCATTACCTCCAATTTTCAAAAAACTAAAATATGATCTATAAACAACGATTTATAGCAAAATATGCATTTTCGTTAAAATGTGCAAAAATATGCATTTTCAGCAAAAATATCCATTTTCGTTAAAATATGCAAAAAATATGAATTTTCGTTAAAATATGCAAAAATATGCATTTTCGTTAAAAAATATGCATTTTCGTTAAAAAATATGAATTTCGTTAGAATATGCACTAACAAATCGATACCATTTTCAAGCAATTTCATTGATTCGAAAAGAGGTTTATGCTGTTCTGTGATTAACGGGAAAAAAGCTTGCATTTGCATACAAGTCCTTTCTTTGCATTTAACACCGTCCGACAGCCAATATTAGACATGAACCGGATGATAAACGTCTAAAAGTAGAGATCAAATGAAGTAAAACTGAATTTACAGTTTTTCATTTCGTGATCCTGATTCCTTTTAAAATGACTTCACGCCACGCCCCACTTTTAAGTAAAAAATTGCGTTGTCCCCCCTACACTCAAGAAAAATTTGTTAATTTTTTTAATTTTTGTTTCTAATAAAAAATTATTACTGGTTTAGCAACGTTTTTGTAAAAAAAAGCATTTAAACTAAGTTTTTAGTAAAAATTTTAAGCAAATAACAAAATTTTTTTAGTTAATTTTTCTAAAAAAAATAGTTTTTGCAGTTAATTTGAATAAAAAATATCTTGAAAATTTGCTCGTTGCCCCCCTGGAACCTTCAAATTGCCCCCCAGTGGGGCGAGAATCAAAGGTTGGGAACCATTGTTTTAAAGGATACATTTTGTAAAATATTTTTAAAATATTTGTAATTGTCCAAGAATGACACTGGTGACGGCAGATTAAAGAGGAGGATATTTCCTAATTTTTCCATTTTTATATTTTGCCATATCAGAATAAAAGGATGTGAATAAAGTCATTTGAAAACTTTATCAAAATATTTTGTTGAAAATTTTCAATGATATTGAAGGACACAAATTTTGAATGGACGTTACTTACCTTCTTTTTCCTGATATGTTAAAATAATAAAATAGGAAAATTAGGGGAGATCATCCTCTTTTATTTGCTATCACTAGTGCATGCGCGGGTACAAGGGGGGGGGGAAAAAGGGGAAATTTCCCCCCCCAGACCAAATTTCGAAAAGAAAAAAAGGAAAAGAAAAAGAAAAAAAAAGAAAAAAAGGAAAGGAAATGAAAGAAAAGAAAAGAAAAGAAAAAGAAGAAAAAAGAAAGAAGGAAATTTTCTAAAAAAATCTCGAAGTCCAAAAATTTTTCAAAGAAGAAAATCTAAAAAATTTTAATAGGAAAAATTTTTTAATTTTTTAAGGGAAAAGTGAATTAATCTGAACATTTTGTGTGAAAAATATCTGTCAATCTTATTATGAATTTTGGCATAAACTAATTAATTAGAATATGCTTTTTTGTATAGAAAAATCTTACAGGATCTTAATTTGGTTTAAAATAAAAAATTTTTGTCTTCTACATAGCAATGTTGATAGTCGAACTTACATATGCAAAATTATTTTAATTTTTTTTTTTATAAGAAAAAACTTTTTTTAAAGAAAAAATTTTCAGAATCTAAGACCTTTTTATGTGAAAAAGGTTTAAAATTTATTTATAGGAAAAAGGTCGCAGAAGA
Source organism: Pegoplata infirma (assembly GCA_963921195.1). Lineage (NCBI taxonomy): Eukaryota > Metazoa > Arthropoda > Insecta > Diptera > Anthomyiidae > Pegoplata > Pegoplata infirma. The sequence continues at coordinate 9,150 of CAWUER010000259.1, forward strand.
ATTTTTCTTTGGAAAAAAAGTCTCAGAATTTCTGAATGTGAGACTTATTTTAAGGAAAAAGGTCTCAGAATCTGAGTCTTTTTTAAAAAGAAAAAGGTCTTAAAGTCTTTTTATTGTTGAAAAATAGTCTCAGAATTTGAAACTTACTGAATTGGTAGAAGGTCGCAGAATCTGAGACTTTTTCAACGGGAAAAAGGTCTTAGAATCTAAGACTTTTTTATAGGAATAAGGTCTCCGAGTCTCAGAAAAATGTCTCAGAATCTCAGACTTTTTCTATAGGAAACAGGTCTCAGAATCTATGACCTTTCTATAGGAAAAAGGTCTTAAAGTCTGAGACGTTTTCTATAGGAAAAACATTTCCGAATATGGGACTTTTTCTTTAGGAAAGAGTCACAGAATCTTCGACTTTTTCTATAGAAAAAGTGTCTTAGAATCGGAAAAGATTTCAGAATCAGAAAATGGTCTCAGAATCTGTCACTTCTTCTTTAAAGAAAAAGTGCCAGAATTTAAACTTTTTCTGTATCAGAAAAAGCTCTCAGAGTCTGAGACTTTTTCTTTAGGAAAAAGGTCTGAGATACTGAGCTTTTTTCTTTAGGAATAAGATCTCAGAATGTGAAACTTTTTCTTTAGGAAAAGTTCTTAGAATCTGAGACTTTTTTTATTGAAAAAAGGTCAAGAAACTAAGACTTTTTCTATAGTAAAAAGGTTGCAGAATCTAAAATTTTTACAGTATGAAACAAATCTAATAATTAGAGACCTCGCTATAGGAAAAATGTCTCAATAACGCTTTAAAATATGAGACTTTTTCTATAGTAAAATGTCTCAGAATCTGAGATTTTTCTGTGGAAAAAAATTCTTAGAATCTGAAAATTTTTCTATACAAAAAAAAAAAAAAATTTCAGACACGAAAAATGTCTCAAAATCTGATATGTTCTATGCAGGAAGAATTTTTTCTATTAAAAAATTCTCAGATTTAGACTCTTCTTATGTATACGAAAAATATACAATTTTCTTTTAAATTTTTTTTAAAAATCTGAAAATTTTTCTATACGAAAATAGTCTTAGATTCTGAGACATTTTTCGTTAAGAAAAGTCTTATATTCTGAGACATTTTCCCTATAAAAAATATTTTTGTCACGAAAAATGTTTCAACATCTGATGTTTTCTATGTAGGAAGAATTTCTTCTATTAAAAAATTCTCTTCTATGTATACGAAAAATATACAATTTTCTTTTAAAACAAATTAAAAAAAATTTACCTAAACGAAATATGGTCATGAAAAACAAACCTCCTTCGGCAAAAACTAATAAATTTGATGATTTTATAGCTTTCCCATCACTTTTTTTTTGTAAAAAAACGTATCCTTTTTTTTGCTCGTCAACAAAGGTTAATTTATGATTTTTTTCGAAGTAAAAAAAATTTTTCCCCCCCCACACCCAAAAGCTGTACCCGCCACTGCACTAGTGACATCCTAGGACAAGTACAAATATTAAAAAAAAAATATTTTATAAAATTTAATCCTCCAAAACTTTGAAGTCCTTTTGAAAGGAAACAAGATCACAAAATGAAAAACTGTAAATGCAATTTTACTACATTAAGTCTCTAGTTTGAAACGTATTTTTTGCAGTTCGTGTTCAACGACTTTTGTTAATTTTTGTCGGACGGTGTAACCGATTAAATATGTGCTTACTTTTATAACGTAGAGTAAGTACTTGTTTCCTTTATACTTTATTAGTACTTATCTCCTTTATACTTTAACGACAAAATATCATTTCGGTCCGACAAGTATTTCGGCTCCTTGGTACATATCAAATAACCAGCTTCACAGAGAACTTAAAACTCCGACAGTAATCGAAGAAATAAAAAACCAATTGATGTCCTATCAATCAAGAGTTCAAAACCACCCAAATCCTTTAGCGTCAACTTTAATGGCAAACGCAACTACTTTTGTCCGACTCAGAAGAAGAGCTCCCCAGGACCTACTTAGATGAACCCCTTAAAATGGCCCAGAGTATACTAAGGAATTATTTTTATATATATTTTAGTTTTTTAGTTTTAAGTTATCTGTGGGATGATCACTGGATCATCTCCACTTCATAGTCAAATAATTTTAAGTCACGTGTAATGATTAATATCAATTTATGTATGATAGATTGCATTAATAAATGAATTAAAAAAAAAAAAAAAAAAAAAAGTATTTCGGTTTTATGACCTACAAATATAGATTTATAGCAAAATAAGCGAAAATATGCATTTTCGTAAAAATATGTATTTTTGTAAAAATATGCATTTCCGTAAAAATAAGCATTTTCGTTTAAATATGCATTTGTGTTTAAATATGCAAAAATATGCACTTTCGTTAAAATATGCAAAAATATGCATTTGTGCTTAAATATGCAAAAATATGCATTTTCATTAGAATATGCAATTATATGCACTAACGAATCGATATCATTTTCAATCAAATTCATTGATTCGAAAAGAGGTTAATGCTGTTCTAAGACTGACAGAAAAAAAGGCATTTGCATTTACTTAAGTCCTTTCCTTGCTTATAACCTCTAAAATATGTGCTTACTTTTATAACATAGAGTAAGTAATTGTCTCCTTTATACTTTTCATACATTAAAATTATGACATTTTTATCAGAGAGATAATGCCAGTTTTTGCTGGGATATCAATCAATTATTGTCAATAGTGGCATTGTGTTACATGCCATTGGTTCTGTTGCTGGTGATGATAATGATGATGATACCTTCATCTGTTAAACAATTCAATTCAATCTTCTGTATCAGCTGTCAATTGACATTTTGTTATTTGTTATTGTTTTCAAAATTGTTACAATTTCTTTGTTATTCAATCTTATGTTGAAGTGTCATAATAATTAGAGTGTATCGTTTGCTTTTATGAGAGAATTGTATGTTGAATGCTTTTGTGTTGTTATTTATTGTACGTCATATTTTATTATTTGTAGGTGTCGTCGTTGACAATTGTTAACGAACTGGTTAACAATTGTTAACAAAAAAAAAAAAAACCAAAAACACCAAGATTTTTATTAACCTTTTGGAGGATATTGGAAACATAGGTGCACCAATTGCAATTTTTCACTTACTTGTCCCCAGATGTACACAGAAAAAAAAATATTTGTTAATGACCGTAATTCATAGTATTTATGAACAAATACATAAAAATTTTGAATTTGTTCATTAAATTTTTGAAATTATTTATAGTATAATGACCTCGAGCCAGAATAAACATCCTCAAAATATTTTTCATAGTATTTATGAAAAATGTTAAATACACCAATACCCCGGTTTGCGTCGCTTCGGTTTGCGTCGTTTCGAAGTTGCGTCGTTTTCAAATTTCTGTGATTATGAAGTTGCGTCGTTTTGGTTTCAGTTTGCGTCGCATGGCTTCGAAGTTGCGTCGCCAGTGCTTCGATTTGCGTCGTTGATATAAAAATGTGTGTACAAAGCTAAAGCAAAAAAAGGGGATTTCCCGTTTATATTTCAGTTTGCGTAGCATGACTTCGAAGTTGCGTCGTTAGTGCTTCGATTTGCGTCGTTAATATGAAAATGTTTATACAATGCTTGCTTTTATACTTGCTTTTATACTATGAATTTTCTATTTTTATTTTTATCTTAATATTTTTGTTATTTTTTTTACGTTTTTCTCATGAATTGTTATATTTTTATTTTAATAAAAACTGTTTTAAAAAAAAAAAAAAAATACAATAAAATTGTATTTTTTATTGAAAATCGAATTTTTCTGCTAAAATTATGAATCTCGGAACGAATTAAATGAAAATCAATACAAATGTATGGAAAATCGTGCTTCGGTTTGCGTCGTTTCGGTTTGCGTCGCGTTTCTCCGGTCCCAATTAACGACGCAAACCGGGGTATTGGTGTAGTTCTTAAATTTCACATATTATGCTTTATTTATAAATACTATGAAAAAGTTTATAAGTATTATGAAAAAGTTCATAAATTTTATGAATTTGTTCATAAATACTAAGAAAGTCGTTCATTTTAAATTTTTTTTTGTGTGTAAAGATCGAGGCTATTCAATCTGTTCCAGTACTTTTTTATGAAAAATTCGTCCGTTTTGCTCTATCTATAATTCGAGTAAAAAAATTATTTACACCTTTCTTTTTTAAAATTTTGACTGAAGAATATATCAGTCACAGAAAGAAGTCCGAACGAAAAAAATATTGAGTGAAAAAAATTTTGGGTGATAAGAAAATATTAAAATTCTTTAAATTTTTTTACGCAACATATTTTTTTAATTTTTCACTCAATATTTTTTTTTCACTCAATATTTTCTTTTCACTCCATTTTTTTTTATTCTGACTTCTAATGTGACTATTATTTTCCACTCAAACTTTTTGAGAAATTTTTTTTGATTAAATTAATTAAATTTTTCACTAAAATTAGTACCCACGAACTTTCAATTTTTTTTTTACTTCGAATTAAAAAAAAATATCAATTCACCGTTATCGGACAAGCAAAACAGGGATACTTTTTTTTTGCAAAAAAGTGAAGCCAGAGCTATAAAATCATAAAATTAAGTAGTTTTAGTTTTTCAATTAAAAAATCTTAAAATTTCTTAACGAAAAATATCTGAGAATCTCAGACTTTTTTTCCTATAAAAAAATTTCTGGATTCTAAGAATTTTTTTCCACAGAAAAAGTCTTAGATTCACAAACACCTTACTATAGAAAAAGTTTCATAATCTAAAGCATTTTCGAGATATTTTTCCTACAGAAAATGTTTTAGATTCTTAGATTATATAAAAAGTTTTAGATTCTAAGAACTTTTTTCCAAATACAAAAAGTCTCATATACTGAGAACTTTCTTCAATAAAAAAATTCTCAGATTCTGAGAACTTTTTCCTATAGAAAAAGTCTCAGACTCTTAGACTTTCTTTTAATAGAAAAGGTCTTAGCTTTTGAAACTTTTTTCTTTTCGAAAAAGTCTCAAATTCTGAGACCTTTTCCTATAAAAAAGTCCCAAGTTCAGAGATCTCAGAATCTGAGACCTTTTTCTATGAAAAAATCTTAGATTCTGAGCCATTTTTCCTATAGAAAAAGTCTCAGATTCTGAGACATTTTTCCTATAATAAAAGTCTCAAATTCTGATCCATTTTTGTTATAGAAAAAGTCTCAGATTTGAGAAATGTTTCGTGTAGGAAAAGTCTTAGATTATGATACATTTTTTCTATAAAAAATCTCAGATTCTGAGACTTTTTCTATAGGAAAAACGTGTCAGATCTGAGAATTTTTCTATAGTATAAATGTCTCAGATCTGATACTTTTCTATAGAAAAAATGTCTCAGATCTGATACTTTTCTATAGAAAAAATGTCTCAGATCTGAGACTTTTTCTATAGAAAAAAATGTCTCAGATCTGACAATCTTTCTTTTAATTTTTCCTATACAAAAAGTCTGAAAAAAGAGTCTATAGAAAAAATGTCTCAGATCAGAGAATTTTTCTATAGAAAAAATGTCTCAGATCAGAGAATTTTTCTATAGGAAAATTGTCTCAGATCTGAGACTCTTTCTATTCATTTTTCCTATAGAAAAAGTCTGAAACATTTTTCTTATAGAAAAAGTCTCAGATTTTGAGACAGTTTTTCTATAGAAACGTCTCAAATTCTGGGACAGATTCTGAGGCTTATTTTTATATTTTTTTATACCAAAAGAGTCACGTTCACAACAAGTTTTCCCAGTTGTTTACCCCTTCTACGCTCTTTTTTAAAGAGTAATTTTTGAGTCCAAAAAGAAGGCTCTTTTGGATGAACCACTTTCATACAAAAATTTGAAATTCTTGTTATATATTTGGAGCCCATTTTAGAGTCTAAATTGAGTCTGCTTGTTTGCTGGGAATTTAAATCAAATCAGTTTACCAGTATCCCAGCACATTAAGTTTTTAACATTTCATTTTAATTTAAATTTAACTTTGTTTTTATTTATAAATTGTCAAAAATGTCCTAATTTCTAAAAGTCATTTTAATTCTCTTTTCTTTGTTGTTAAATTCTATGTGCTTGGGAAATTCTCTTCAACCCGCTAGTTTTAAGTTTTCTTTTTTGTTAATAAATTCACTCTTGTTTTATAACCAGAAGTAAACACATCTTTTATTTTTACCGTGCAAATTCAAAACGTCCCAAAACAAATAATTAAAAAATATTAAGTTTGCCAACCCGAAAATTTTAAACCGGCAACGACTCCGTAAAAACCCTTACGGAAAAACACCAGTGAATATGAACTTCCAGATTGTCAAATGTTTTTTCACAAAAAGTTTTCAGATTTCAGTCACATTTTTAATTTAAAAATTTTCAGGGGGCTAATAACGATACGATTAACGACTATCGACCCAGCAGAAATTTTGCTGAACTGGCAGCAGCTTTTGGAAAGGAAACTCGAGTCAAGGAGCGCATCCAAGCCTGCTGAATTCATGCGCTAGTTGGAAACACCGAAAAAGCGCTCTTAAGATGCTCTGAATTCACATCTCTTTAGAGTGCTGAAAAAATCGCTATATAGATGCAGTGAATTCATGTATATTTTTAGAGCTGATTTAAGCAGAATAAAGATGAAGCACATTTGACTATTTCTGAAATACAAATTATAAAATCTGAAATACAATTGACGAATTTTTATTCTGAATGCAATTGGAAAATCTTAAATACAATTGACTAATTCTGAAAATCAGTTGACTCCCTGCAAGCATTTGGAAGAAATATCGCCTAAGAGATCCAATTACATTTAAAAAATTTCCAATTATATTTCGAAAATTTCAAATTATATTTCAGAAACTTCCATTTATATTTCAGATTTTACCATTTATAACCAAAAAAATTTTAATTACATTTCAAAAATTTTCATATATATTGGACATTTTTGAAATATAATTGGACATTTTTAAATATAATTGGAGATTCTAAAATATGATTGGACATTTTTGGTAATATAATTTGTATTTTCTGAAACTAAAGTGGAAATTTTGTACTAATTTTTTTTTCATTCAAAATGTGAGGTGTTATGATTGAAGCACTCTTTGCAGCGCTGATTAACGCGCAACAATAATGCAGTGAAATCATGTGTCTTTGCTTAAAACTCATGGTTTTTTATTCAAAAAGTGTTAAATGTATTTAAAAGGAAAGCATGAATGAAATTTTATCAAAATATAATTTTATATTTTGAGTTTTATATAAAAAATCTTAACAAAAAATTTAAATTTTTTCCCCTTACTTTTACTGCATCCTCAAGAGCGCTCTTTGGATGCGCTTCGGTATGCTATAAAAATAAGCTGTGTCGCCAAAATCTCGATTTATTTTTGCTGGGAAGTTACATAATTACCCCCAGATTTTCCTTATAATTTTTTTTAGATATTTCCTTTAAAAATGTTCAGATTTTTTTCGATGAAAAATATTCGGATTTCATAATTGTTTTCCTTTGGAACATTTTTTAGAAAATTTCATATTTTTTCTTTTTTGTTTTTGTTTTTATACCCTCCACTCTAGTGATAGAGGGTATATATAAGTTTGTCATTCCGTTTGTAACACCTCGAAATATTGGTCTAGGACCCCATAAAGTATATATATTCATGATCCTCGATCGATTTTAAGACGATCTAGCGATGTCCGTCCGTCCGTCCGTCCGTCCGTCCGTCCGTCCGTCTGTCCGTCTGTCTGTCTGTCTGTCTGTCTGTCTGTCTGTTGAAAACACGCTAACTTTTGAAAGACTTTACGGAGGCTCCTGAAGTTTGGCATATATGTTGGACATTTACCTGGTCAGGTTGGTATTGCAATCCAGCGATATCGGTCCAGTGGTTCAAAAGTTATAAGCGAGTGAGTGAATTTCGGCAAGGGATTTTCTGGAATTTACGAGATAAAACACACTGTAACTTTCGAACGGCAATTCTGAGGGTGCTGAAGTGTGGCATATGTATTTACCGTTCCTCTGGTCCGGTTCGTTTTAAATTTCAGCCAAATCGGTCCGGCGGTTCAAAAGTTATTAGCAAAACCGTAAATTTCATATTAGTTCACCTTAAATTCACGTGTTGAAAACCCGTTAAACATGTTTTAAAAACATTTGTAAGTCAGAAAAATATTTTAAAAGGTATTTTTGTCACACAAAAATATTTTTACACTAAACCAAAAAAAAAAAAATGCACTTAAAAAAAAGTTTACACTCAAAAAAAATTTTACACTCAAAAAAAAAATTGGTAAATTATTTTTTTTTTTCAAAAATTAACAAAAAAAGTTTTTTTACACTAAAACAAAAAAAAAAAAAAATACACTCAAAAAAAATTTTACACTCAAAAAAAAAATTAGCATTTTTTTTTTTTTTCAAAAATTAATAAAAAAAAGTTTTTTTACGGAAAATAAAATATTTCTAACCAAATAAAGTTTACACTTAAAAAAAAATTTTACACTCAAAAAAAAAAATTGGTAAATTTTTTTTTTTTTATTTTTCAAAAATTAACAAAAAAAGTTTTTTTACTCTAAAACAAAAAAAAAAAATACACTCAAAAAAAATTTTACACTCAAAAAAAAAAATTAGTAATTTTTTTTTTTTTTCAAAAATTAATAAAAAAAAGTTTTTTTACAGAAAGTAAAATATTTCTAACCAAAAATGTTATTTTTTTCACGTTAGAAAATTTACTATTACTTAAAAAGAGCATTGTGGAGGGTATTCATAGATTCGGCCAAGTCGAATTTAACTTTTCTACTTGTTTTCTCTCTTTTTTTGTTTTAATTTTTAAAATTTGGTCTGGGGGGGGTGGGTGTGAATTTCCTCTACCTCTAGGGTCTTTACTTTTACCCATTTACCCTAAAAAAAGATTTCGAAATATTTGCTTCTCTTGGATGAGAAATAGGGTTCTTCATGTCACACTTTAAGATTCTGGGATCTTAAGTTCAATTGTTATAATAAGTACCAAGTTCCCATTTTTACCCTCTTTTGGAATCCTTATTATAGAAATTTTCAAAAATTTTTCTTGTTTCAAAATATTTTTATACCCTCCAACCACTTTTTCATTCCGTTTGTAACGCATCGAAATATCGGTCTTGGACGATGCCCGTCCGTCCGTCTGTCTGTGGGTGACACGACACAGTCGAAAATACAAGAGCTAGACTCCTGAATTTTGGCACGAATATGTATTATGGTCATAGGCTGGTTAAGTTCGGAGATTGGCAAAATCAGAAACGGGCGAAAAAAGTTTCCCCTTGATGAACTAAACCAACCTCTAAGGCTGGATTACTCAATGCTCCGTTATAAAATAATCCTCCGTTAAATTTAACTTTTACATACAAATTTTGACATAAGGCTCCGTTAAATCGTCAGTTAGCAGCTAACTTTTCATTGAGTAATCCGCCCTAAAAACGCAATTTTTTACAGGTTTGGTTATACTTTTCTTAATCAAAATATAAAATGGGCGTTATAAAAGGTTTTTTTCGGCCCGCTCCCTTTTTTGGGCGTGAATATAAAAAAATTATTTAAATAATGATAAAATTGTATTACTTAAGTGCAAGAAGCGTAATAAATGAATTTGTAAACATTACCCTCTTATTGTGAGAACGTTTTGTTTTCAATAACAAAACTTAAGTTTTCATGACCATTATTTCAGGAGATTTAAAACGTACCAAAGTATCGACATTTTCTAAAAAGTACCTTTTTCACTAGATGATCCAACATTACAAATTTCAAGTTACTAGAAAAAAGATGGAAGGGATGGAGATGGAAAAAATACTAAAACGCAAATTTTTAATTATTTTACTTCATTAAAAATCTTTATTCCTAAAAACTACCTTTTTCAGAATGTTTTTGTTTTTTTGCAGAAGCGTCCTGTATTTCAAATTTTGAGTTTCTTATTTTCCGATATTTGTTTTCCTCTTAGAAACGGAATTAGCAAAAAGTACTTTTTGAAAAAGTACTTTTTTTCAAAAAGTACTTTTTTCAAAAAGTACTTTTTTTTTAAAAAGTACTTTTTGCAAATTCCGTTTCTAAGAGGGCAACAAATATCGGAAAATAAGATATTCCGATATTTGTTGCCCTCTTAGAAACGGAATTAGCAAAAAGTACTTTTTGAAAATTCTGCAAAAAACAAAAACATTCTGAAAAAGGTACTTTTTGCAAATTCCGTTTCTAAAAGGGCAACAAATATCGGGTAGTTTCTAGGACCATTTTTTTACGAAATATAAAAAGTACCAAATATATTTTGTTTTTAAATATCAAAAATACCTTAATTAATTGGCCTTATTAACCTAGATTATCAAGGTGTAAAAAACCGTTTATTTCCATCTTTTACTTTACACATATGAGGCATTCCACACCAAATGTCCAGCGAAAAAAAACATGTGTACCGTAAACTTCTGAATAGGTGATATGGATAGCCCTATATGGAACTTAGAAAATTGCGTTTTTGGCGAGTTGCCTTGGCGAGTTGCCTTGATTAAATATTTATCACATTAAAACGGAATGCACCACAATGTCAAAAATTTACGTTCTTATATAGTTTTGTATGGGCTATCTATTAAAATTTTTTTTTTGGAAAATTTTCAGAACCCGTTCTGAAATTTTCCATTTTTTAAAAAAGTCAATTTATCAAAAATCCGGCCACTTTTTTTTTTCTTTTTTATTTATTTTTTTTAAAAGTTCAGATGTTTGTCCATCCACACAAAAAAAATCAGAAACACGTTCATCTTTTTTTTCGAGAAAATCGCATTTGAACTTTAAATTTCATAACAATTTAGTAATTTGCTTGTATTTTCTTGTGTCAACAGAGCGTATGACGAATATTTATGCAATTAATATTACTCATTCGCAACTTTAAAACAAAGAAATACAAGCAAATAACAAAATTGTTATGAAATTTAAAGTTTAAATGCGATTTTCTCGAAAAAAAAGATGAACGTGTTTCTGATTTTTTTTGTGTGGATGGACAAACATCTAAACTTTTAAAAAAATAAATAAAAAAGAAAAAAAAAAGTGGCCGGATTTTTGATAAATTGACTTTTTTAAAAAATGGAAAATTTCAGAACGGGTTCTGAAAATTTTCCAAAAAAAAAAAAATTTAATCGATAGCCCATACAAAACTATATAAGAACGTAAATTTTTGACGTTGTGGTGCATTCCGTTTTAATGTGATAAATATTTAATCAAGGCAACTCGCCAAAAATTTTTCCAATATTTGACCACGCCGCCTAAGCAAAGCTTTCGAAAATTTGAAAAACCATAAACGCAATTTTCTAAGTTACATATAGGGCTATCCAAACAACCTATTCAGAAATTAACGGGACACATGTTTTTCTGTAGCGGGACATTTGGTGTGGAATGCCTCATATTAAAAATCCAAAATTCATTATTAGTTAGTTAGCAACTAATTAAATTTTATTTAATCTAATTTAATCTTTAAGCTGTTAACTAGTGCGTATTTTTTTTGTTTAATAACTTAATTTGTTTATTTCCACTTCACACACTTATTGTTTTGAAGCCCATTGATAGCACTAAAATCTTTCATAGGCCAAAAACAGGGTTTTAAAACTGTGTGACGTCAAGGTTGCTAAAACTCTTCATGCAATTATTATTTTTTTTAAATTTTATTTTTAATGTTTTTTTTTTTTGAAATTTTAATATTTTTTTTGGCATGTACTAAAAACTCATTTTATTTTAATTAAACACACCAAAAAAATCTATAATTAGAAAATCGACTAGCAAAACATGATAATGCATGTACTAGCCAATCTAACATCCGCTCATTCATTCAATTTTCTAGCCAACCAAAATTTAAAAAAAAACCCTGTTATTTAAAAGGTTTGACCGTTAAAGTTTTGTGTAATTGAAAATTTTTTGTACATATTTATATTTTTTTTTGTGTTTTTCGTTACCAAATTTGCAGTTTGAACATAATAATTTATAATTTATAGTTGTTAGATGTTTTGTTTTAGCTGCTGCATGTTATTTTTGTGTTCAAAAATTTTATTATTAAAAAATAATTTGAGTATGAGCATTAGTTGTTGGGTTTGGTATAGCAAAATTTTAGATTTTTTTTTTTGTTAATTCATTGGCGTTGAAAATTTTAATGAAATTGGATAATTTTTTTGTAAGTAGCCTTCAAAATATCGATGTCAGTGATTTTATGAGAATTTTATTACAAGAATTGTTTTTTTTTTTTTTTGATTTTTTTTTGTTGCCGACAAAAAGATTTTACTTAATTCTAATTTTTATTAAAAAATAAAAATTGTTTTATTCGACCTCTAGCTCGAGTTAATCTTTTCTTTACTAATTACACCATGATTAAAAACATTGGTCTTAAGGTTGCCTTTCATGCCTTACACAGGTAGTGTTGTGCACAATGCATATAACACATGAACCAATACAAAGTCTGAAGCATTACAAAGACAGTATATAAACAAAAACCTTAGTATTGACGTCACCTTTCATGGGAAGTTTGCAGAAACAAAATCGCGTTCACACGTTACGGAGAAAACTCATTACAAACAAAATGCAACTTTTTTTATATGGGGCATTCCATATCAAATCGGACACATTCAAAACTTTTTTTTAGATTTTCCCAATTTGCTTACAGTTTTTAGTACCCTTAGAAAACTCCATCGTGGTAAATTTTGAATTTTTTTTGATGACCCGTTTAAAAGATATCGAATTGTTAAAAACTGGTAGTTTGTTTCTTTACGCAAACTTCTTTTATTCATAAGTTCTTCAATATTGGTCCAAATTGGAAATTTTTTGTTTTCAAAATTTTTGTTTTTTTACGTACTTAAAATCCCAAAAAATTCTTAAAAGCGCTCTAGTATGCGATTTTTAAGCTTTAAAATTTAAATCTCATTTTTAAAAATGTCTGTACTCTTCGATTTTTTTTGAATTTTTTTTGTGTAAAACTTCTATCGATTCTACAATTTTTTTGCCCAGGAGGATCGTGGGATAACGATTATTACTATTTTTTTTAAATTTTTTTTGAAAAAATTTTATTGTGATTTCCAGTATTAAAATCATTTCTACTGCTCCAATGGTGCGTCATAGAGGGGTCCTTTATAAGACCGACCCCCATTAATTTTTACGTCTTAACATTTCTTTGGAAGAAACTAATACCCTATCTCCAATTTCTAAGGGGGCTCCCACACAAAACGACATTTTTTTAAATTTGCTCAAACCGCTCTAACTGCCCCAATATTGCCCTTAGAGCAACACAATATTTTTTTAGTCCAAACATTTTCTCTGAACACACCTACCCTCTATCTTTAACTGTTAAGACGGTCCCCATACAATTTTTTTTATTTTTTGTAAATTTGTTTTATTTAATCAGCTTCTACCGATCCAATGGTGCGTCCGAGAGGGGTCATTAGTGAGACCGCCCCCATTTATTTTTACCCTACAACATTTTTTTAAAATATACCTATGCCCTACCTCCACTTCCTAAGTAGGCTCCCATACAAAATTACATTTTTATAAAATTTGCTCCAACTGTTATTTGTATGGGAGCCTACTTAGGGATTAGGACGCACCATTGGACCGGTAGAAGCAGATTAAATAAAATAAAAAAAAATTGTATGGGGACCGTCTTAACAGTTAAAGATAGAGGATAGGTGTGTTCAGAGAAAATGTTTGGACTAAAAAAATATTGTGGGTCGGTCATACATTGTGTTGCTCTAAGGGCAATATTAGGGCAGTTAGAGCGGTTGGAGCAAATTTTAAAAAATGTTGTTTTGTGTGGGAGCCCCCTTAGAAATTGGAGATAGGGTATTAGTTTCTTCCAAAGAAATGTTAAGACGAAAAAATTATTGGGGGTCGGTCTTATAAAGGACCCCTCTATGACGCACCATTCGAGCAGTAGAAATGATTTTAAGATTGGAAAATTACAATAAATTTTTTTCAAAAAATTAAAAAAAATAGTAATAATCGTTATCCCACGATCCTCCTGAGCAAAAAATTTGTATAATCGATAGAAGTTTTATACACAAAAATTTCAAAAAAATCGAAGAGTACAAACATTTTCAAAAATGAGATTTAAATTTTAAAACTTAAAAATCGCATACTAGAACTCTTTTAAGAATTTTTTGGGATTTTTTTTTAAAAAGTACGTAAAAAACAAAAATTTTGAAAAAACTTGAAATTTGGACCATTATTGAAGAAGTTATGAGTAAAAGAAGTTTGAGTAAGGGAACAAACTACCAATTTTTTAAAATTCGATATCTTTTGAACGGGTCATCAAAAAAATCTGAAAATTTACCACGAAGGAGTTTTCGAAGGGTACTAAAAACTGTAAAAAATTGGGAAAATCTAAAAAAAAAATTTTTTCAAAGTGTCCGATTTGACATGGAATGCCTAACCTGACCAACTGCTTTTGACTGAAAAGCGGGATCGAAAGGTTGAAAAAGCGGGATTTTGATCAAAAAAGAGGGATTTTTTTTAATAAGTGAAATTTGCCTTGAACGAACCCACGCATTTTGGAGGGCATTCCAAAATGCACAAAATTCTGGAAATACTTTTATGGGATTGTATTTTTTTTTATGTAAAAAAATGCATAAGAACTTTGACTAGAATAATTTTATTTTGATTACGTCAGCAAACATAGTCTCTAGTCTAAGGAATTTTTTTACCAACCTTGGGATAAAATATTTAAGAATCAAAAAAATTGAATATGAAAAACTAAAATTAAATTAGAGTCGTAGACTGAATCTGATAACTTTTCTTTTCATTTTCTAAAGAAAGTAAATCTCATATATTTTTTATAAAAAAATGTTTCAGAGCTCGTGACTGTCTTTAGAAAATATTTAGATACTTATTTGACTCAGAATTTAAGAATATTTTAAAAGAAAAATTATCTAAAATTTTAAGAATTCTTCTGTAGGAAAAATGTTTAAGAATTTCTATAGAAAAAATCCATTGGCAACTGTTAATTTCCTTAGAATAATATATTTTAGAGTCTGACAAGAATTTATCTGGAAAAAAAATCTAAAATCGGATTATTTTTCTACAGGAAAAACGTTTTAGAATCTGATAGTTTCTTTATGAGAAATATATTTCAGAATCTTAGAATTTATTATATGGAAAATGAGATTTTTCCTGTTTAAATAATACTTTAGAATCAGAGAATTTTTTTATAGAAAAAGTTTTTCAAAATTTATGATTTTTTCCAAAAAGAAAAATGTTTTGGAATTTTTCTATAGAAAATTATATCAGAATCTAAGTTTTTTTTGTATGAAAAATCTCACAGAATCTGAAAATATTTCTGTTGAGAAATTTTATAAAGGAAGTTTGGGTTTGAGTCTGTAAATTTTTCTTAAATTTTTCTTTAGAAAAATGCCTTGGAACCTAATAATTTTTCTATATGAAATTATCTTATAAAACATTGGAACTTTAAAAATTTCCCTTCTTTTTTTTTCCCCCTTCTCAAATATTTTCTATCGAAAAATGCCCCTTGAAAAAATCGGTTGGATCTGATTTAATCTGTTTGGATCTAAAAAATATAGTTTTATCTGATCAGGTCTTTTTAATCCGACGTTTTTCCACAATTTCAGGATCTGATCAGATTCAATTACGGATCAGAGTTCGAAATTGGGACAAATTTCGTATCTGGTAGATCTTATCAGATACAAATGCCATCATTAGATTTTTACAAATCAGACCAGATCTAATCAATTTTTTTCAAGGGGCTACAAAATTTAAGAATTCATTTTTAGAAAAGGGTATCAGATTTTTTTTTCAAGGAAGAATTTTTAGAAACCGATAATTTTTTAAAATCTGAGATTTTTCTTTTATGAAAAATGTTTCAGCATCTGAGGATTTTTGTATACAAAAAAATTCTAAGAATCTGAGAATTAGGAAACATGTATTTAAGTTTAAAACTTTTTTATTGAAAGCTTTTTTCGAAATATTCGAAGTATCACAATGAAAAAATTTTATGTAAAAATTTAATTTTAATTTATTTTTGATTTAAATCAGTCCAGTAGGGTTCTCTTGTGAACAGTTTTTTTGAGTAAACAAAATTTTTCTTAAAATTTTCTTTATACGGTAAGAAATAGTTAATATGCTCAAAAATATATTTCTCAAAATATGAAGGGCTTACTGCAAGAACTTGATAAGCAACATTTTATTTTTTAGTGTTTTTCGCCTTCTGCTGATGTTCCGTTGATAGATTTTTGGCAGAAGTCTTACTTTAACCCTTCAGACAAGTATATCGAGAATAAAAGTTCTGCAAATGTTCTATTTTCTACATTATTTTAAAAGTTTTAAGGCAAAACCCTCCCTAAAATGAAATGTTGCTTATCGAGTTTTTACAATAAGCCCTTCATATTATTAAAATAACCTAAAAATTGTCATACTTTGCCATTCCAAAAATCAAAAAGCGGGATAAAGCGGGATGAAGCGGGACTTTTGTTTAAAAAGCGGGATCGGAATTCAAGGCGGGATGAGACATCAAAAAGCGGGATAGTCCCGCCAAAAGCGGGATGGTTGGTCAGGTTAGGAATGCCCCATATATATATGTACAAATAAAAACATTTTTTTTATATACAGAAAATTTTGCAGACATTTTTTTTCACTAAAAATTTTTTTCCGCGGAGATTTGTTTTTCACCAAAACAATTTTTTGCGGTGTAAATTATTTTTTCAAAAATGTTTTTTGTCTTAATTTATTATTTTACTAACTTTTTATGGTCGCTCTTGATCAACCAGAATTTTCTTACTTGTTTTTATAATATTAATAGAGATTTGCACAATTCGTGCATACTTTTTTTCCATCATGCATGCATGAGATAAATACATTTAACATACCAATCTAAATATTTGTTTTGTGTCTTTGACGCATATTTTTCATTCATGCTTAATTAATAATATTGCATTCTATAAAAAAAATAAATTAGATACTTTCCGCTTATTTAATAATATCCAAACAAGAAAAATATATTTCTTTATTAAACAGTCAATAAACCTTTAAAAATCGTAATAACAAAAAAAAAAAAAAATACAAAACAAACCAAAAATGGCAAAAATATGCGTTAATCCACCATATATAGAGACAGGGTAAAAAACCCGAAATAAAAGAATGCTAATATCATAACAATAACAAAAAGAAAAAAAAAATATTCGACAAACTGGCTTTGGTAGCACTTGTGTGCTCAACATTTTAACCACGTTAACGGAATGCAAAAATATGTAGTTAGTATATAAAAAAAAAAAAACACTGTATATATGAATGGAAGTCTGTATATGCGTCCAACACCAGAATGAAGAAGCTATTCACGTACACAGCAATAAGCACCACATTTGCAGATGACCTTGCATACCATAGAGAGGATTTTGAATGTCACGATATTAAAACTTAAAAAAAAAGTAAACGTTACACATGGGTCTGGCAAAAAAATATACTAAAACTTCTGCAGTAGCTAAATGGCCACGAAAATATCAAAAAAAAAAATCACTAAATTAAAAACAAAGTAAAATTTAATCAACACTAAAATCATGGCTAGATTAGACCAGTCTTATGATATGAATATTTAGTTAGATTATTTTAGTGGGAGAAAGGTTGCTACTAAAATGGGTATGATGATTTTTTAAAAATCTAGAATTGCCATAGATCTACCAGGCGGGCCATGTTGGGAGAATAATATTACTTATTAGTGAATGAGAAATGATTTAAGAACTTTTTATTTAAATGAGCAGGTGAATTTCACTAAAATTATCAACAATTTTAAGTAAACAGTCGGCGTATATATTTTACCAAATAAGTGTGCTACTAAAATATCTTTTAAATTGGCCCGCCTGGAAAGTAGGATTTATATGCACCATGACTCTATAACGCCAACATATAATTGTTCACCTGATCTTGTCTTTCAGTTTTATACTCAATGTTAGTCGGTAAAATGTCCGACAGGTCAGTCACAGTAACAACTTTATTATATTTTGAAAATAAAACTTTTGTCTTATAGATTTTCGACGCTGTTACTTTCAATGTAGATGTATTTTAAAGTTCTAGGCTCTATTTGATGT
This sequence comes from Pegoplata infirma, assembly GCA_963921195.1. Classification (NCBI taxonomy): domain Eukaryota; kingdom Metazoa; phylum Arthropoda; class Insecta; order Diptera; family Anthomyiidae; genus Pegoplata; species Pegoplata infirma. The sequence goes on from CAWUER010000259.1 coordinate 27,153, forward strand.
ATCTTATATTAAATTTTAAATAGAAAAAGGTCAGCCTGTATTTGTCTTCAATCCAGTAGGCGGGCCATGCTAGCAGAAACAAATACGAGTGTTAAATTTGACTATGCCGAATTTGTATACACTTAAAAATGTTAAAAAATAAAATAAACTGAACTGATTTTGACAATTTTTTTTTTTGCATTGTAAATTATCAAATTTTCTAGTTCTTATTTTGGCCCGCCTGGGAGGTGGGATTTATATGCATTTTTCGGTCTATAAAGTCAACAAAACGTGATCCTACATGATCTAGACGTTCAGTTAAATGTTTCTTTCAGCTGTTAAGTTTTAGGCGTCATTGCTGGATTTAATATTAAAAAATTTAATGGCAAATAGAAGAAAGTAAACTGCTATCATTGGTATATGGATTTTTTAATAATCCAGGTTTGCCAGAGATCTACCAGGCGGGCCATGTTTTGGAAAAAAAGTACTTATGAGTAATTGGTTAATGATTTAAGAACTTTTCGTAATATGAGAAGGGGAATTCAGGTTGAATTATCAAAAAAATTTTCCTTTTTGTCTTAAAAATCCTTGATGATGTTTATTTCAGTGTTGATGTCTTTTAAGGTTCGAGAAGCTATTTGATGGATCTAATAGTAAATTCTTAATTGATGAAAGTTAGCTTATAACACTGTTATAAACATTTTTTACAAATATTGATTTGCCAGAGATTTACCAGGCGGGCCATGTTGTGAAAAATATTACTTATGAATAAATGGTAAATGATTTTAGAATTTTTTGTGAATTTGATTGGAAGTTTTAAAACATTCTTCATTTAACATGAACTAGACGTCGTTTTTCAAATCTTAACCAAACTACAGTGGCCCGCCTGGGAAGTGGGATTAATATGCACTTTACGGTCCATATCGTCTATAAATCATGGTCGTAGATAATCTGGACTTCAGTTTCATAATCAATGTGCTTTAATTGAGCGACTGCCGGATCAGTCGTAGTAACATCTACTGGTCTGTTGTCTCACAGATTTTCGACGTTTTTTCTGTCAATATAGATGTATTTTTTAACTCTGAGCAATATTTGATAGATCAAATAGTAAACTCTTAAGGGGAGAAAGGTAGTCTCTAAATAATCTAAATCTACAAGGCGGGCCATGTTAGGAAAACCTATTTAAAGTTTTAAATTCGACTGTACCGAATTTTTTATTCCCGCGAAAATTAAAAATTTACTGTAAAACTTTAAAAATCTGATTAAATGGACCGCCTGGGAAGAGGGGTTAAAATGCACTATGAAGTTCATGGCGTCAAAAAATTATGGTCTTACATGACCTAGTCGTTCAGTTAAGTCGTTAATGTGTGTCGAATGAGCGCCAATAAAATGGCCCGTACAGTAACATTTACAGAACAAATTATGCTCTAAAAAAAACCTTTGAATTGTATCGTTATAAACGATGTTTAGCGGATCTAATGGTAAATTTTAATGGGAGAAAGAAAGCTGCTGCCATGGGTATTACAATTTTTTAATAGTCAGAATTTTACTTTAGATCTGCCAGGATGGCCATGTTGGGACAAAACCATTATGGATTAGTAAAAGTTCAATGATTTTAGAATTTTAAGTCTTAAGAGAATTTTGCTCAAATAAAAAAAAAAAAATCGTTTAGTGAATACACCTTTTTTTGGGAATACACCTATAAAGTTCTGGCGCTGTTTTTTGTATCTAAAAGTAAATTTTTAATGGGAGAAAGGTAGCGGCTGCTATGGGTATAATGATTTTTTAATAATCTGGATTTGGCTTGAATCTGCCAGGTGGGCCATGTTGGGACAAAAGAGAATTTTTAATCTCAAGAGAATTTCGACCAAATTATAAAAAAAAATAATTGTTTAGTATTCCCTTATAAACTATAATAAAACTTTTAAAATCTTATAAGATGGCCCGCCAGGGGATTTAGATTTATGTGCATTTTGCGATCCATAACGTCAACAAATCTTGTTCTGTGTGTATTATTAGTATGATCATTTTGTCATTAGTATAACGTTTTTTTTAGTAATCTATATTCTTCTTAGATCTACCAGGCTGGACATGTTGGTAAGAAATATTACTTATTTGTAATTTTTCGAAATAACATTTCTTCTTGATTTACATGATTTTTTTGTCCTTATTCTTGTATACATGAAGAAATAAGAACAAATATTGAACTATCAGAATTTCAGAAAATCAGAATTTTTTTAATTTTTTTAGACTTTTTCACTTTTATTCTTAAATATGTTAAAAAATTAAATTATTTCAAGGTGGCCCTCCTGAAAGTGCAGACGTTTTTTTAGTAAAGAGAACACATTATTCCAAAAACCTTGTCATAAACGCCCAAGTTTTCGTTTATCTAATCCTGAGAAACACTAATCTTCCTTTTCACATGATCTTTTCTTGTTGTTTTGTATAAAAAACAAGGAAAATAATATTTAACGAAATTTTGTTTTTGTTTTTAAGTGTCCCGCCTGCCAAGTTAAAGATACAGTAACTGTTTAACCCATACTAGCTAAAAATGTTTTTTTCAAATGTTCCAGTAGTCATATTTCTTTAAAGTTACGAATTTTCTATAATGGCTCTCCTGCTTAGCATATTTTGACGCCGCAATCAATAAAATTTGTTTCTTTTGTGCAATTTTATTTAAAAAAAATTGTAACTAATAAATTATGATATTTTAATGGTAGCCCTCCCGCAAAGTCAGAGTTTTATTAATTTTTTTAGACTTATCCACTTTTATTCTTAAAACTAGTAAACTATTAACTTATTTTAAGGTGACCCGCCTGGAAGTTCAGAGGTTATTTACTAAAGAGAACACATTACTGCGAAAACCATGTCATACATGCCCAATTTTTTAATAATCTACTACTGAGAAACACTAATCGTGCTTTCCACATGATCTTTTCTTGTTGTTTTGTATAAAAAAACAAGTGAAATAATATCTAACTAAATTTTATTTTTGTTTTCAAGTGGCCCGCCTGACAAGTTGAAGATACAGGTACTGTTTAACCCATACTAGCTAAAAATGCTTTCTCACATTGTCCAGTAGTCATATTTTCTTTAAATTTAAGATTTTTCTATAATGACCCTCCTGCTTAGTCTATTTTGACGCCGCAATCAATTAAATTTGTTTATTTTGTGCAATTTTATTAAAAAAATTGTTTGCTAATAAATTATGATATTTTAATGGTGGCCCGCCTGCTAAGTTAGAATTTTATTAATTTTTTTAGACTTATCCACTTTTGTTCTTAAAACTGGTAAGCTATTAAATTGTTTCAAGGTGGCCCGCCTGGAAGTTCAGTGATTATTCACTAAAGAAATCACAATATTTGAAAAAACTTGTCATAAACACCCAAGTTTTCGTTCATATAATCCTGAGAAACACTCATCCTGCTTTCCACATAATCTAAATTTTGTTTTCAAGTGGCCCGCCTGACAAGTTTAAGATACAGTTACTGTTTAACACACACTAGCTAAAAATGTTTTTTCATATGGTCCAGTAGTCATTTTTTCTTTAAATTTAACAATTTTCTGTAATGGCCCACCTGCTTAGTTAGAGTTGAATTCCCTGTTTTAGAATTTGCTAACAAAAATTGTTTTGCACGTGATGTATTTTTTCTTTTACTAGTTTTTCACGCACAAAAACGTGTAACGTATAAAATTCTTAAAAAATGGCCCACCTGGTATTTTTGTGGAATATTCACTTTAAGGGGCACATTAAAAAAAAAAAAACGAGAAAAATAAAATTTAACTAAATTTTGTTTTTGTGTTCAAGTGGCCCGCCTGGCAAGTTAAAGATACAGTTACTGTTTAACCCATACTAGCTAAATTGTTTTTTCACATGGTCCAGTAGCCATATTTTTTTAAAATTTAAGCATTTCCTATGGCTCTCCTGCCTAGTCTATTTTGATGCCTCAATCAATAAAATTTGTTCCTGTTGTGCTATTTTACTAAAAAAAACTAATAAATTATGATATTTTAATAGTGGCCCGCCTGCTAAGTCAGAGTTTTAATATTTTTTTAGAATTGTCCACTTGTATTCTTAAAACTGGTATAGTATTAACTCATTTCAAGGTGGCCCGCCAGGAAGTTCAGACGTTTTTCACTACACTACACATTATTCCAAAAACCCTGTCATAATCGCCCAAGTTTTAGTTTATCTAATCCTGAGAAACACTAATCCTGCTTTCCACATTTTTTATACAAAAAAAAAACAAGAAAAATAATATTTAACAAAATTTGGTTTTTGTTTTCAAGTGGCCCGCCTGACAAGTTTGAGATACAGTTATTGTTTAACCCATACTAGCTAATTTTTTTTTTCACATGGTCCAGTAGTCATATTTTCTTTAAATTTAAGAATTTTCTATAATGAGTTCAAGTCCCTGTTGCAGACTTTACTAACGAAAATTGACTCCACGTGATGTAATTTTCCAATTACTAGACTTTCGCGCACAAAAACATGTAACTATTAAAATTCTTAAAAAATGGCCCGCCTGGTATTTTTGTTGAATATTCAATTTAAAGGGCACATTATAAAAAATAACTTGCCTCGCATGATATAGGGATAGTTTATTTAATCCTGAGCAAAAATTCTTTTTTTCACATGATCCAATAGTCATATTTTCTTTAAATTTAAGAATTTTCTATAATGGCTCTCCTGCTTATTCAGACTTGAATTCCCTGTTTTAGACTTTGCTAACGAAAATTATCTCCACGTTCTGTAATTTTCCTTTTAGTAGTCTTTCACGCACAAAAGAGTGTAACGTAAAAAATTCTTAAAAAATGGCCCGCCTGGTATTTTTGTGGAATATTCACTTTAAAGGGCACATTATAAAAAATAACTTGCCTCTCATGCTATAGCGGTTGTTTCTTAAATCCTAAGCAAAAATTCTTTAGTTGATCATTATCCTTTAAATCGCATTCTGTTGCCACTCCATATCCTATTTTGCCATTTAAATATTCTCAACGTCAATCATGCCTGATTTCTTACAAAAATTAGATGCACTAAAGACTTTGATTTGCTGTTAATTTTTTCATTTTAATTATCTACATTTTTGGAAGTTTTTCATTTGTTAAGAATCTGTTATACATCATGATCTGTTAGCATTCATATGAACATATATTTATTGTCAGTTCATGTATTAATAACAATTATGTATAATTGTTGCAGCTGTTACGACGAGTATGTTGCTATTGAAAAAATTAAGCTGCAACAGCAAGATGCTACATTAAATATTGTTATTATTATACTCCAGCAACATTCAGGCACGCTGCCTGTATGTGTGGAATACATTTGGCATAAAGTTTTAAATTAAAAAAAAAAATACATATAAAAATGACGATGAGCACTGAACAACTACAAATTTATATGTAGAATCATAAAGAGGTGAAGGTTGGCGACAGGCGCCTAACTTGTATATAAAGTCATAACTTACGAACACTTGGTATTCAAAAAAAAAAAATAAAAAAAAAAACTTGAACTTTGCCAAAAAATTTAATTTTGAATGAAAAACGTAGAAAAATCATTAACATTCTGCTTTTATAATTTTTGGTTTATGTGACAGCAGCACGCATACCAGAAAATATGAGATGCATTCATCCATTCTTTATATTTCTTTTCAATGTAAACTACAGATTTGAAGTTCAAACTAGAAACAGTTGCAGCATAATTGTGCAACATATGACAATGTTGTCTGCGTATCCTCCGGATATAACTCTTTATGTTTCTCTCTATCTGTCTTTAAAAAAAAAAACGACCTCCTTATAATAATTCTTGTTTATGTACGCTTGGATAATCATTTATTATAGAAACCATTGCGAGATGTGGATGATGATGATGGTATGGTGGTGCTGGTGGTTGATGTTGGTTGGTTAAAACATAAAAGTATTATTTTACCACCAACCTAAACACTGAGTGTTATTGACATAAATCGTGTTTATTATGTTTGTTGTAGACGTTTATTCATTCAGTTGTTCTTCTTAGACACAGTAGTGGGTCTAAGAAATGTGATTATTACTGGATGTTAGATTTTTAAGATCTTACACTTATACCAAACTTGAAAGTTTTTTTAAGGTGTTTCTTTGACTGCCCAAGCTGCTCCTTACTTCCGGTACTAAACCAAGTGTTTCCCGGGTAATCGTTTTCTCTATAAGCCATCAAAAGTGAGAAGGCTACCATTCATGTAGCCTGAATGGTGATGGAGATCCTGACGTCTCTGGCTAGTTGGCAAATAAACGTTTGCTGCAGCATGACTGCACCGTGGGATTGGACAGGAAAATAGAAGCCCTATCACCAATCTAAGAAAAGAAGCAACCCACAGTTCCGAAATCTATCTTTCTAATGAATCGCCAAACAAACAGGCGTCCTATGCTCTAGTGTCTAACGATATCACATGCAACAAAGCCTGCCACATTTGGGACAAATAAAAAGCAACAACATTTTCGCATCCATCTAAAACTCCGATCTTCGCACCGTTTTGACAACAGCTACGAAGTATTCAGTTTTCATATATGAGATGCCTCATTTGACTGAGATCAGCGAATTTTTCCGGCGTTTAAACTGGAAACTCTGTTTCCTAGACTGGTCACTGTCTCATGGGCATTCATGCTAAGAATATTGGACTCATCCCAGACGCCAGTTGTAAAAGATGAGCCTTATCAGGAGTGGATGAAACGATAGAACACATACTTTGTCACTGTCCAGAGGTGGCAAGGAGTCACCGATCGATTACTGGTCAGATAAGCTTTGATACTTTGGAGGATATAACGCGAATGGATCTTAGAATATTAAAGAGATTCACAATGAATTTGAACGTGTTTAATTTGCGCCGCAGGCGAAAAAAGTTTTGTGGTATCGCTATGGACCAAAAGGTCTATGCGAGGTGTAAATCGTAACCCTAACCTTAACTTCCTATGCGGCAACGTTGACGCCGCTTCGAAAATGGTTAAAAATGTTACAGTGCTTAGGTTTTTGTATGGGATCCTAATGAGGGAAGGTTTTCTTTCTTGGATGGTTTTGACTTCCTTTCCAAATCCATATCGAGAATTCTAGAGAGTTGACCAAGTATTGAAATTGTTGTGGCAAATGATTTCAATGTTCAGGACTCCTTCTGGATTCTCCACTCTAACCATTCGACTTCCGTTAGCAATAACATCAAGTTAGTCAACGCGAATTACCACATGTCGCAATGAGTGAACGAACCAACGCGCTTGACGGGCGTTGGAAACAAACAACAGACTACTCTCGTCCTTTTTCTTACTTCACATGCTGACAAATATAAAGTAAAAATATTTGCACCTTTTGGCAATTCAGATCATTGTACCATTTCCACATCCATTTCGTACTCGGATCTTCGTTACGTTGCGACAATAGCTACAAAACGTTCAGTTTTCATGTATGGCTCATTGGGCAGAGCTCAACGACTTTTTCCGGCCTTTCAACTGGAAATTGGGTTTCGTCGACTGGAAACTCTGTTTCATCTTAATTCCCATCGTGACTAATATTTTAGCATTATTTTTGTATCCTTCTCGTACTCCAACCTTCGTAACGTTTCGACAACAGCCACAAAGTGTTCAGTATTCATATATGAGAAGCCTCGTTGGGCAGAGCTCAACTAGTTTGTCTGGCGTTTCAACTGGCAACTCTGTTTCCTTGACGGCAACGTTGACACCGCGGCAAAAATGATGAAACATGTTATAGTGCTTAGAATAAGTGTGAAAGAGTACTAAGTCGTGAAAAGCTTATTTACGAACAGCAACTTCGTGGTAAAGTTCTCTCGGCTCCTCGGTGCAGTAGGAGCTTTTGGTCGTTTGTTAAAAGACTCAAGGAAAATACTAGTTCTTCTATCCTGACTCTTTTAAAGAATGATTAAGTGTTCACTGAACCGTTTGATAAAGCTTACCTGCTGGCTGGCCTCTTCGCAAGAAATTCTTTCTTGCGGGAGAGCAATCAACCACTGCCCGAACTCGAGAGGTTTTCCCATACTATGCCCAATATATTTTTTTAAGCTCGTGCAGTTAAAAGGGTTCTTGTGGATCTTAACGTAAATAAGTCACCGGGTCGGATGATAGTATACTGGTTCTGAAACAGTACTCTTTGACGTGAGCACGCCCAATGGCTAACCTTTCAGTCTTTACGTGCGGGAAAGAATGTGCACCCAATCCACAAAAAGGGTGCGGCTAATAAACCTGATAATTACTGCTCAGCGCTCTCGAAAGTGATGAAAAGCACGGTAAATTGTCAACTCGATAGTTATCTGGAGGCTAACATACTTTCAAACGATTGACAGTATGCGTTTCCGTTAACCTGTTTTACTGGAGATCTGTTGGCGTTTTTTCGGAACGTTGGAGTCATTCGATCCATCAATTGGTGGGAGTAAGGTGGTTGCTCTTGATATTTCCAAGGTGTTTGATTGTGTGTCAGGTGTGCTCATATCTAAGCTTTATGCCTTTGGTGTCGGTAATAACTTCTCTCGATTTATTTCGAGTTTCCTCAGAAATCGTTTTATTCGTGTTGTTATGAATGGGTTCTAATCAGATGAGTTTCAGCTTCAATCAGGGGTATCGCTAGGTTCTATTCTTTCTCCTACAATTTTTCTTATATTTATAAATGACCTTCTTAATCAAACTTCCAATACCATCTATTCTTTCGCAGATGACAGCATCATTTGTCATTCGTTTTCCTTAAATCATAGACCAAACCTTGCTGAGGTTGAAGCTATAAGGCAGAACATGAATGACACAGTTATCTCCAAGTGGGGTCTTGCTTGCTTCGTCTGAATCAAGATTTAAAGAAATGATGCTTTTACAGAAGGGAGAACAGGTTACCGAAACCTGTTCAATAGGTAGACGTTAATGATTTCTGCAGAAGCGGTATGGTACACGTAATTTTTCTGAGCTTTAAATGAATAAATATAAAAGACTGGATGCATGTAGTCGCACAAACTCTTCGTTCTCTCGAATTTGATCTTCACACACCACGAAAGCTTTTAAAAAAGCTTCGGTTGTTTCAGTGGATCTCAAAATCTATGTGTGTCAACGCAAAACCCAAATTTTGGCGGTGTTTATATGAATCAATAGAGTTGGATACTCTCTGTTCTCTTGAATTTGAAGGTTTGACTGTCGAGGTTTTTAATAAAAATATGATTTAAAGTAAGAGAAAGAACGAGCTTTGCTGGACCTTTGAATTCACATAAAACCCGTTTAATGAGGCAATAATGTGGCTTCTGTTTAAATTATTGTCATCACCAAGAGATATAATTCTATATCCGAGTGCTTTGGAAAAATCTTCTTTAGAAAGAGTGGCACGAACGTAATGTCAGCACACATAGACTCTGAATCCGTTGTGACGAATGTCATACTTTGGATATTGAATGTCCATCCATCCCAAGATGTATAGTATACATTGGTTATCTTCCAAAAAGTTTTTACGAGCTCAAAAAGATTGACAGCATTTGTTCTAAAAATGCTTTAATGTTCGTTGGCTTTGCCAAAAGCTAAGTTATCTTTAACAACTGTTATCTTTATCAACTGTTCTGAATATTGGATCACCATTTAAAAGAGCTGAAATCGACGAACGAACAAAATTTGCTTCGAGTAGAACTTCAAAATCTCTTATATTAAGCTTTCAAATAAAATATAACTCTTTCATTCTAATCTAAAATTCTTAATAATTTGTTCAAGTACTTTAAGAAAAAAGTTTGTCTTTAATAACAACGTCCAATAAACCAACCGCCAAATTGCCAAGACAGGCATTAAACAAGTTACAACAAACAATTGAACGACCGAACGAACATTTGTGTTATTCTCTCTATTTCTGTGTCCATATTAGAGGTCTTGATGACAAAGACCTTAAAGTCATCGTCGTCATGTTATTATTAGATGCAATCTGTTATATTATTATGTTTTGTTTTGTTTGTGCTGCTGCTACTGCTGAATTTTCAATTACATATTATTACGAGAAGTTGCCGTGCTGCCTCCAGTTGCAGTTGGTTTGTTATATGTCAAAATCAACAAATCAAGATTTAAGATTATAAAATGCTGCTTGTATTGCATTTTGCTGTTAAAAAAAATGGGGAACTTTAACAATTCACACTTGGTTGAGTTTTACGAATAACTAAATTTTCAATGGTTTTAAGTTACATTAAGGGCAAAATTTTGTTATTTATATTAATTTTAGATTTATTCTAGTGGCTAATGACTTCGTGGCCTTTGCGGAATTACTCTGTTATGAAATTGTGACTATGAAAAAAGTGTCATGGATTTTAGAAAATTTGTTTATGCAATCAATATTGTTTTAGCATGATGTAAGTGGGGGGCTAACAAAAGGCTGTCATTAAATTTGAAATAATTAAAAATGGTGTTTTAGAACTTAAAAAGTTTTACGTAATTTAAATTCTTATATAAGAACGATCTTACAATGGAAATTTAAATTGAATGCAGAGGTGTTTGGCTTAAATATAAATATTTTGCCCCATTACACTACCAAACGTCGAAAATGCGACTGGGACGCGACCTTATACACTAGATTACAACTGTTCGGGTGGTAAAAAAATCCGGTCTCCAAACTTTTCCATTACATCAGGTTTTTTGCGAAAATTTAAGTTCAGAAGTTTTGATAACTCATAGTGGATGAACCCGATGTGACAGCGACTTTAAAATAAGTCGGGGTAGAGCTTTAACGTTGCTCTATAAGATGCGGAACTCAATTGTTCAGTCGTATTAACCCTTAGGGCACCAATTGTCTTTCAATGATGTCTTATTCGCCAGTATCGAAAAAAAAAAGTTTTTGGAGGAAAACACCTTGTAATATTTAGAGGATTAAATTTTATATTTAAATTTAAAATTTTTTTTAAATATTTGTACTTGTCCTACACTCAAAATAAATTCTCTGTCCAATCAGCAGAAAAATCTGCTGAAAATACACCCATTTTGAGCCATATGAGAAATCTGCTGATTTTAGCAGACACGGTTTGCTAAATATCTGTCATAAGAGGAGAATAAGTAAAACAAGAAAAAAAACGACAGCAGAGAAATCTGATTTTAGCGGAAATATCTTCTGATTTTAGCAGAAAAATCTGTTGATTTTAGCAGAACAATCTGCTGATGTGAGCAGAATAATCTGCTGATTTCAGCTGAACAATCTGCTGATTTCAGCAGACCTATCTGCTGATTTCAGCAGAACAATCTGTTCTGCTTTTTTTTTATATAAAAAAATATCTTGAAAAAATAATGAAATTCAGCAAACAAAATCAGTATAAACATAGTAAAATGTCTGTTATTTTCTTAAACTGAATGACAGAGATTTTAGTAAAAATATCCTTCTCAGCAGAACAATCTGCTAAAAGATTGCTAATTCAAATTGAAAGTCGTTTTACAGATTTTTTGACAGAGTTTTTCTTTTGAGTGTAGAAACCACTAGTGATAGCAAATCAAGAAAAAGGAGCTAAGTTACATGCTTTCAAAAATGTATCCTTTATTACCTTTCAAAATGTTCAAAAAAATATTTTGATAAAGTTTTCAAATGACTTTATTCACATCCCTTTATCTTGATATGGCAAAATAAACAAATAAAAAATTAGGGGAGGTCCTCCTCTTTCATTTGCCATCACCAGTGTCATCCTTGGACAAATACAAATATTTCAAAAATATTTTACAAAATGCATCCTTCAAAAATTTGAAGTCCTTTTAAAAGGAAACAGGATCACGCAATGAAAAACTGTAAATTCACTTTAACTCCATTTGATCTCTACTTTTAGACGTATATCATATCAGTAGCAGAAAAATCATTTTTGTGGAATAAGACATCATTGAAAGGCAATTGGTGCCCTAAGGGTTAAGGCGACTAAACAAATGAGTTGTGCATCCTTAAGAGCAATATTTAAGCTTCACCATCGACTAATTTTTAAGCCGCTATCAAATCGGGTTCATCCGCTATGAGTTGTCAAAAATGCACATAACGGCTATTTTTTTCTGAACTTTGACCTCAATTTTCTCAAAAACCTGATGTGATGGAAAAGTTTGGAGACCCAGTCGCATTAAGTTTTTTTTTTTTTTAAATAATCAGTAGTGTTATTATCGATAACTCATTTTACTTATTTTTAATCGAAAGCTTTGCTATCGATGCAATAACTTATTTCCTTTATAAAAGTTTTGATATGAGTTTTGATTGATATCCCGATAACTAATTTTGTATCGAAAAGTTTGCTATGGATACCACGATAACTTAATTTTTATAGTTTTTATCAATATATCGAATTTTCAATAGAAAATTATCGATGTATCGATAACTTATTTTCTATAGAAAAGTTTGCTATCGATAATTAGTTTTCTATAGAAAAGTTTTTTATCGATAACTAAATCTATAGAAAAGTTTGTTATCGATAACTATTTTGTTATAGAAAAGTTTGTTATCGATAACTAATTTTGTTATAGAAAAGTTTGTTATCGATAACTAATTTTCTATAAAAAATTTTTTTTCGATAGATTGATAACTAATTTTCTATGGAAAAGTTTGTTATCGATAGCTAATTTTCTATAGAAAAAATTTTTTCGATACATTGATTACTAATTTTCTATAGAAAAGTGTGTTATCGATGCATCGATAACAATCTTTTCTATAGAAAAGTTTTTGTTACCGTTACATCGATAACTAATTTCCTATAGAAAAGATTGTTATCGATAGATCGGTACCATATTTTCTATAGAAAATTTTGTTATTAGTTATAGATATCAAACTTAGTTCTCGTGTCATCGATAGCAAACTTTTCTATAGAGAATTAGTTATATAGGCATCGATAACAAACTTTTTTATAGAAAATTAGCTATCGGTGTATCTATAACAAACTTTTCTATAGAAAATTAATTATCTTTACATTCAAAAATAATTTTCTAAAGAAAAAATTTTTATCGATAAATCGTTAGTAGGCACAGTGGGGCGAAAGCGGCATCTTCTTTAAACCAAGAGAATTATGACTTTGCTAATTTTCAATAGAAAGCTTTGCTATCGATAACTTGTTTTATATAGAAATTTTTGTTGTCGATACATCGATAACTAATTTTCTGTAGAAAAGTTTGCTATCGATACATCAATAACTAATTTTCTATAGAAAATTTGCTATCGAAACATCAATAACTAAATTTATATAAAAAATCCCCTCTTTTATTTTCTCTCTATATCAATGATCTGAATGATTATCTTGGTGGTGGTTTGCAAATTGATCACCTTAAAATCCGTCTCCTCATGTACGCAGATGACATTGTAATCTTATCTGATGATATAAATACGTTGAAAAAAATGATTATTAACTTGGAAAATTACTGTCAATTATGGAACCTTGAGGTGAACTTAAGTAAATCAGAAATATTAGTTTTTAGAAAAGGCGGTAAATTGAGTAGAAATGAAAAATGGCAGTTTCAGGGAAATTATATAAAGATAACTAATGAATACAACTACCTTGGAGTAATATTTACACCTAAAATGAAATTTACTAAGCACGTAGAAAAAAGAAACGCACAAGCTAAAAACGCTATTAATTCCACCTGGAAACACTTTATTTCCAATAAACAAATTCAGCTCAGACAAAAATGGAACCTGTTTTTAGCTGTATGCAGGTCGATCCAAACATATGCAGCTCAAGTTTGGGGTTTTGGTTATTTCGAAGCGGTTGATTTACTACAACGATACTTTATGAAAAAAATTTTAAAATTGCCTGACTTTACGCCTAACTACGCACTAATGCTGGAAACGGGGGCTGTGCAAAATCATTTGTACTCCCTAGAACTACACCTACAGTATATATCCCGGGTTATGTTTCAATACCATCCTAATAGGCTACCGTTTCAAATCACTCATATGCTAATAAGGAAGGATTTGTTTTGGGTTAAGGAATTGAAAACTATTGCCAACAACAATAATACTCCGTGGTCTGTTACACAGCCTGACGAACATCATTGGTTTGCACAAAATAAGCTATTGCTAAGCAATATTAAGGAAAATCATCATAAGCAATACTTACAAAGTCAAGCAGTCTCTTCAAGATTATATAAATATCTCGATTATACCAAGGGTCAATGCTATATCCTTGACACCTTAAATTTAGAAAATATAACGTGGATTTTTAAGGCCAGATGTGGACTAATCAAATTAAATTACAACACTTTTGGGGCAGTTGATGATGACAAAGTATGCAAACTCTGTAATTTGGGTACGATGGAGACCTTTGAACACTTCTTATGTGTTTGCCCTGTTCTTAAGGAATTCAGATTAGCGAGCTTTGGGAAGTCCTTTTTACAGCATATGGAAATGATACAAATATTAAATGGTTCAAATACTTCACATTGGGGAAAACTAGTTTTATACTTAAAAACATCTTTAGAATACAGAAACTTTTTGGTACAAGAATTTAATTAAATGCTTTGTAATAATAATTATTTTTAATTATTTGGTTAATCGACAGACATTTTTTTATAAAATATTGTCGAAATTTATTACCTTTCCACTTTTTTTGTTTACTTTAAATATATATGAATATATGTAATTTATTTTATAAATTTAATTTATTGTAAATAAAGAAACTACTACTACTATAAAAAAATTTGCTATCGATACATTGATAACTAATTTTCTGTAGAAAAGTTTGTTATCGATTACATATTTTCTATAGAAAAGTTTGTTGGTGATACCTCTATAGCAAATTTTCTCTAAAAAAATGTGTTATTGATATCTAGTTTCTACAGAAAAGATTGTTATCGATACATCGATAACTAATTTTCAATAGATAAGTTTGTTATGAATACATCGATTACTAATTTTCTATTTACAAGTTTGTTATCGATACATCGATAACTAATTTTATATAGAAAAGATTGTATCAGTACATCGACAACTAATTTTCTATAGAAAAGTTTGTTATCGATAGAACGATAACTAATATTCTACAGAAAATTTGTTATCGATATATTTATATCTAATTTTCTATAGAAAAGTTTGTTTCGATAACTAATAATCTATAGAAAATTTTGTATCGATACCTTGATAACAAATTTTCTATGGAAAAGTTTGTTATTCACAAATCGATGCTATGCACAGTGGAGCAAAATTTACATTTTCGTAAAACTAAGAGAATAATGACTTTGCTGCATAAAATTGAATTTCTCCCAGGAGCAGTGAAATTAGCCGAAAAAACCTAATGAATGATCTATTGCCCGTGCACGTGTTTAAGATCTGGTCCAAGGCAAAGTGGGACAAATAAAAAAATTTAACAATAAAAACTAATTTTAATTAATTTTTGGTGTTAAAATAAACAAAAAAACCTTCCAGGCAATCCGTAAAAAACTTAATTAAAGTTCAATTAATTTTGAATATAAACTTTACATTCTAAAATTAATTTAACCCCCTTCCACTAAACTTGACATTATTCTGAGCATGCAAAAATATGCTTTTATACTAAAAATTCCTGCAAAGTCATTAAAAAAAACTTTTAACTTTTTTAAATACACCATTTAATCTTTATTATCTGACACTTTGTTAAACTTCATTACCGTAATAAAATTAGCTTAAAATTTTCATGTTAAGATATTAATCACACAGCCAACATCCATCCACAGCCACTACCAGCATCTAAAGTCACCACATCCAGCATAGTTCACCGTATAAATTATATGAGAATCGCAGAAACCACATGTGGATAGAAGTAAAAAATTATAAAAAACCAAAAAAAAATAAAACAATTCCCCAAAAGATTATTGTCTTATTATTATGGTAGAGATTGTGATGATAGTGCTGCTGCTGATGCTGCTGATGATAATGGTGATTATGATTATGGTGGTCAGAAGATAAAGTGACCCAAGTACACACTTATTTATATGAAAATTACAAACATTAACCCTAAACAAAAGCTTAGTTAAACCAAAAAAAGCTAAATAATAATTTTTACAGAAATGACCTTCAATTGAAATAAAAAAAAACATAAAAACACGTGAATTGCATTTGGAGATTTAAAGGGTTAACCCTTTAGGGGAACAGTTTTTTTGGAAATAATTGGAAGGACACCCATTGATTTTCTTATAGAATAAGTCTTAGAAAATGGATATTTTTAGGGAAATTGTGAAAAATTAGACATGAAAGGTAAAATTCAACAAAATATGTAAAATTACTCATAATGAGTAATATTATACATAACTTTTAAAATTCTACGTAAAGTGTAATACTGCACATAAAGTGTAAAATTAGATTATGTATAAAATTAAGTTAAGTTACAAATAATGTGTAAAAATACATATAATGTGTAAAATTACACATTATCTTTAAAAGTACACTATATATGTCATTTTACACATTTAATGTAATTTTTTCACATATTCTGTTAAGTTACGTATAAGGTATAGAAATACATATATGTTATGTAAAATTACACATAATCTGTAAATTTACACATTATATGTTATTTTACACAATAAGTGTAATTTTACTCTTTATACGTACATCATGGGTAATCTAATAAATTAATTGTTATATGTGGGGGTTTTCGTGTCAACTGACACAACTTTTGAAACCGATGTCTTCCGATCGGGATGAAATTTGCACCAAGGTTAGTCCTATTGAATAGTAGTTCAGACACAATTTTTCAACTAGATCAATCAAAAACTTTCTGAGTCGAAATTTGACATTTTGGCCAAAGAGGTGTTTATTCTCATCCATGTAATTTCTTACCTATTGTTTTTAGCAAAATATATCTTAAATAGTTTAGATAGCTATTTCTTCCGTCTTTCGAAAAAAAATTATAAAAAAACAAAAAAAAAAATTTTTGATTTTTTTCTTAAAAATCCAAAACTTTTTGGACTTTTTCCTCAAAATTATAAAAAAACAAAAAAAAAAATTTTTGATTTTTTTTCTTAAAAATCCAAAACTTTTTGGACTTTTTCCTCAAATTGGGTTTTTGATTTCAAAGATAGCTTAGGTGATTTCCTTTAAGACCTATGGGGTCGCTTAGTGGGATGCGAGTGGGATATGTATGAAATTTTTTTTTTTTTAACTTTGGAACACAAAAAACAGGTTTTCAATTTGCACTATTAGGCCTGGGATAGCTAACCAGTTTTCGATTTCGATCCGCGATACCCTCTAATTTTAAAAGGTTCGAAAAAGAAAGCACGAGCCAAAAAATGAGGGCGGTGGGGTGGGGCCATATGGCCCCTCATCGGGGTCAAAGTTGGGCGTAAAGAGGTAAAATCTTCAAAAAGCCCCAAAACTGCCCTAGAACTGCCTCTGGAGGGGTGCAATGTGAGACCGACCTCCATATGGCCCCTCATCGGGGTCAAAGTTGGGCGTAAAGAGGTAAAATCTTCAAAAAGCCCCAAAACTGCCCTAGAACTGCCCCTGGAGGGGTGCAATGTGAGACCGACCTCCAACAATTTTCT
Organism: Pegoplata infirma; assembly: GCA_963921195.1. NCBI lineage: Eukaryota > Metazoa > Arthropoda > Insecta > Diptera > Anthomyiidae > Pegoplata > Pegoplata infirma. The sequence continues at coordinate 44,580 of CAWUER010000259.1, forward strand.
GCTCCCAACATTTTTCTTGAACATACCTTACCCCTATTTCCACTTCCTAAGGGGGCTCTACAAAACATTTTTCAAAAATTTGATCCTACCATTCTAACTTACCATAAAGTGCCCCTAGTGGGGCCAAATGTATGACCGACCTCCATTTTTTTTTAATTCCAACATTTTTTGCAAACATACCTACACTGTATCTTTTACCCTTAAGGTGGTCCCTATACATTTCTTTTATTTTTCATAAATTTGTTTTATTAAACCAGCTCCTACCGCCCCTACCGTGCCTCCTAGAGAGGCAAAAATTACGACCAATCCCCATTATTTTTTGGTTACCAACATTTTGTTCGAACATTATACACCCTATCTCCACTACCTAAGGGGCTCCCATACATTATAAAAACATGTATTTTTAAGAACTAATAAAAAAATAAAAAAAAAATTTATGGGGACCCCCTTAAGAGTTGAAAATAAAGAGTAGGTATATTCTGAGAAAATGTTGGAGTTAAAAAATATTAGGGTTGGTCATACATTTTACTTCTCTAGGGGCACCCTATGGACAGTTAGAGCGGTAGGAGTAAATTTTATAAAAATGTCATTTGGTATGGGAGCCCCCTTAGGAAGTGGAAATAGAGGTTTTTTTTTTTTGAAAAATAAACAACACTTAGGCAATGCTGCCTATCAATTACTAATGTAACCGTGATGTTTCTTTCGGAAAGGGGATAGAAGAGAGATGAAAGATTTGAAAGATAGAAGGGCTTCAGTATGGCAACACTGTAATTGCGCGTGTTGATAATTTTGAGTACAGTTGTTGCATCGCCATCTGTTATTGATATGGCGAATTATTTTTGAAGCTGTGTTTAATAGCCATTATTTTATTATTTTACTTCGTTGACGTTTTAGTGCTATTTATCAACGAAGGAGGGTGCTGCGATAGATATTAGTTATAAATAGAAACTAATAAATATCTGAAGAAATGTTGTTCTCCCTGAGCCGGGAATCGAACCAAGGCTTGCTGGCTAGTAGTCCAACGCGCTAACCACTAAGCCATAGCACCCACGGTATATTCAATAAAAATATTGGGGGAAGAATATTAATGGAGATCGGTCTCACATTGCACCCCTGCATGGGCAGTTCTAGGGCAGTTGAGGGGCTTTTTGAGGATTTTAACCTTTTACGGATGGAAATCGAAAACTGGTGAGCTATCCCACGCCTAATAGTGCAAATTGAAGAACCGTTTTTTGTGTTCCAAAGTTAAAAAAAAACAAGTAGAAAAATTAAATTCGACTTGGTCGAATCTATGAATACCCTCCACAATGTTATCTAATAGTAATTTTCTAAAAAAAATGCATTTCAAATTTTTATTAGAAATACATTATTTTGAGTAAAATTTTTTTGTGAGTGTAAAATTTTTTTGACTGTCAAAATTTTTTTGAGTGTGAATTTCATAAAAAAAAAAAATAATTAAATTAAAAAAAAAAAATTTTTTTTTGAGTGTAAAATTTTTTTGAGTGTAAATATTTATTAGAAATATATTATTTTGAGTAAAATTTTTTTTGTGAGTGTAAAATTTTTTTGACTGTCAACATTTTTTTGAGTGTGAATTTCATTAAAAAAAAATAATTAAATTAAAAATTAAAAAAAACATTTTTTTTTTGAGTGTAAAATTTTTTTGAGTGTAAATATTTTTTTTAGTGTACTATTTGTTTGAGTAACAAAATTACTTTGTAAAATATTTTTGTTGTTTTATACCTATACGTATATGTTAAAAAAATATATTTCACATATTTCCTTCATTTTATTTTACCATCCTAGTTTTAAAAACCAAAAACAAACTAATATTTGATTTTTTTCCAAAAATACTTACTATACACCGTTACATACAGTTACAAAAACAAAAACAATAACAAATATTTACTTATCTAACAACTAAACTGCACCCCACGGCAGGAAAACAAACAACAACAAGTTAAAAAAAAACTGGTATTTCACCATGCTTGTTAAAACTTGTTTAACGAGTTTCAACTGTTTAAGGTGAAAAAATCTGAAATTCAGAGCCTTGCTTATAACTTTTGAACCACTGAACCGATTTTGCTGAAATTCAAAACCAAATAGACTTGGGGAACGACAAAGATATGTAACACGTTTCAGCACCCTCAGCACTGTCTTTCGAAAGTTAGAGTGGTTTTAATCTCTAAAGTTCGCAAAATTCCCTTCCCGAAATTTACTCTTTTGCTCATAACTTTTGAACCACTGGACCGATTTGGCTGGATTGCAATACCAACCTGACCCGGTAAATACCCAACATATATGTCAAACTTCAGGAGCCTCCATAAAGTCTTTCAAAAGTTAGCGTGTTTTCAACGGACAGACAGACAGACGGACGGACGGACGGACGGACGGACGGACGGACATCGCTAGATCGACTTAAAATCGATCAAGGATCATGAATATATATACTTTATGGGGTCCTAGACCAATATTTCGATGTGTTACAAACGGAATGACAAACTTATATATACCCTCTATCACTAGAGTGGAGGGTATAAAAAAAATTTCATAGATATCCCACTCGCATCCCACTAAGCGACCCAATAGCTCTTAAAGGAAATCACCTAAGCTTTCTTTTGAATCAAAAAAAAAAAAAAAAAGGGCCAATTTGAGGAAAATGTCAAAAAAGTTTTGAATTTTTAATAAAAATAATCACAAAAAAAAATTTTATTTTTTTTTATAATTTTTTTTTCGAAAGACTGAAGAAATAGCAAATTATTTGGGACACATTTTGCTAAAAACAATAGGTAAGAAGTAACATGGATAAGAATAAACAACTCTTTTGCCAAAATGTCAAATGTCGACCCCCTCTAACTCAGAGAGTCCTTGACCGATCTCGTTGAAAAATTGTGTCTGAACTACTATCCAATAGAACTAACCTTGGTGCAAATTTCATCCCGATCGGAAGACATCGGCTTCAAAAGTTGTGTCAGTTGACACGAAAACCCCCATATATAATACAATATTTGTAAAATACTTTTTTGTCATACAAAAAAAAATGCCGCTCTACTGCATGCTATAACTTTTAAATAAGCTACCAACTTTAGTGCTATTTTATGGATGAAAATATATTTTTTATTATGCATCTTAGGGATATGATAATTTAATTATTTTTTTTTGTTAACAAAGCAACAAACTATTTAAAATAAAGAAGCATAAAAGGTATTATAATCACACTTAATTAAGACAAATGTTTGCTAATAATGACATTAAGCATGCGACAGTTAATTTTTGCCTTTAAAGAAACCGCAATTCTTAACAATTCTTTAAAAAAAAAAACATGTAGCCTTAATTTAAAACGCACTCATGACAGCTTTAGTTAAAATCTAGGCTTTTTGAATGTTTTGTTTTTTTTTGGCCTTTAACGCTAAAACCGCCAACAAAATTAATTGTTTAGTGTCAAAAATATAAACGATAACAAAAAAAAATTGTGTGCCCTACACTTAGAGATGGTATGTTAAATTTGTCGTTGTGTTTGTAACATGTTGAAATATAGGTCTATGACTTTATAAAGTATACATATTCATGATCCCCGATCGACTTTTAGTCTTGCGATACCCGTACGTCTATAGAAAACTCGATAACTTTTAAAAATCATATTTTAAAAATTAAATGAAAAAAATATTTTTTTTTTTAATTTTATGTTTTTCACTTAAATAAAGTTTTAACAACATTGTTGATTGATGCTTATTTTAATTTCATTAAAAAATTGTTTTTCTTCAAAAAATTTTTTTCAAGCCAAAATAATTGGCATCACTCAAAAAATGATTTAGTACCAAAATGCACCTTGTGTAGGGTATTGATGAATTCGACTAAGCGTGATTTAACTCTTTTACTTGTTTTCCTAAATTTTACCTATAACTTGGTAAGACAAAATATGTAAAAACTCCTTTCGGCGACAAAACCGACACAAAATTAAATAAAACTTGTATTATTCATTCTGCAACATTGTTGCGTAAATATTTTGTTTTAAATTAAATTGACGTAGTAGTTTACAGTATGAGTGTTAGGGTGTCCCGTCAAATTTAAAATTTCGTGTTGTAATACCTGCCAAACGATGGCCACGTTAGAGCTGATTATGGGGAAATTTATGAAAAAATTTTGCAAGGTCATCTTAAGTCGGCAACCAGCTGTCAAAGTTGGAAAAAATGACGATTTTCGATCAAAATTCACATCTGAATATTTTAACCAATTCCTGCTCAAAAATTTTGCGTACTTTATTGGAAAAATATTTAAAAAATTCCAAAACCGCGATTTTGGACCACAAATGCAGATTTTTTCACATATAAATCACTATTTAACCAAATTAGTCTTAAAAGTTGGGAAATGCTAAGTATGTAAAAAAAATTAAAAAAATATTAAAACATGATTTTGGTCCAAAAATGCTTTTAAAGATTTTTCCAATAAAGTACGCAAAATTTCCGAATTTTTGGGCAGGATTTGGTTAAAAAATTTGGATATCAAATTTAATTGACATACGTAATTTTTTCTAACTTTGACCAATAAAGTAAGCAAAATTTCCGAATTTTTAAGACGGATTTGGACAAAAAATTCGGACATGAATTTTGGTAGAAATACGTAATTTTTTCCAACTTTGATCCCTGGTTGCCGACTGAAGATGACCTTGCAAATTTTTGTCATAAATTTTCCCATAATCAGCTCTAACGTAGCCATCGTTTGGCATATTTTACGACACGAAATTCGAAAGTTTAAATTTGACGGGACACCCTAATGAGTGTGCTTAAAGAATACTTTTAGTGATAAGTTTTGTATTTAATACGATTATTGAATATTGAGAGGTTAATGGATTTTTGGTATCAGTTCCAGGTATACATATGAGTCTTTTAGATATACTATATAAACTCATATAGAATTTGTAATTCATTGAAACGATTAAAATTTTAATAATGGTTTTTACATAGTAACCAATGATCATATAATAGTTATTAATGATTTAATAATTGAATATGTTAAAAGAACTTATTGTAAAATTTATTACAATACAAAAATTAATAGAAACATTTTGAAAAATCTTTTGAAACATCCGCGTATTTCGGCTCTTTAGAAGAAATCCTCAACAAATTTATTAAAATCCACTCAAAGGAAAAGCTTCTTTATATTGCTGAAAAGTTAATATGTAATGTGTCATCCATATGATGAAAAGATGTCATCAATAACAAAAATTTATTTTTAATTAAAAAAAAAAATAAAAATAAATTATTAAATTTTATTTTTATTTATTACTTTATTTTATTATTGTCCATTTGTCGGAAAAAGTTCTGACTTGGTAAAAAAAAAATTTGGGAAAGAACAATTTGAAAATTTTATTAAACAAAAATTTAAAATATATATATTTTTTTCTTTTTGAATTCATTAAGAACACCTTGGAGAAGAAAAATGCGAAATATGGCGGATATCCGTCGGACCACTTTTCGGGAATCGTGGGGGGAAGTTAGCGGATTTCAAGGAAATGTTGGTTTTATCAATAATTTGGATTAATAAAATCTCATAAATTTAATTTTTCGGCAAATTAACGGTTTTTTGCTGTCGTGGCATTCTATTAGATAACTGGAAGTCTGTCATGAAATCTTACCGATGTAGAACGTCTTTAACCCACATTGGCTGGGGGTCACAAATGCCCCCCGCAGAAAATTTTAAGTTTTGAGCTTAAATTTTGTGCTATAAACAAGTATAAAACGGATTTTGTGTTTTGTACCCCAACTATTATTTCGTATTAATATATTATCTTTAAAACCCTTAAAGATAACCCTTCTTGGAATGGGGTCAAAAATGACCCATTCCATAAATTTTTTTTTATTTTTTTATAGAAAATTAATTTGTGGCAATCTATTAGATAACTTTAAATCAGCCCAATAATCTTACCAATTTAAGATATATTTAACCCACATTGGCCTGGGGTCAAAAATGACCCCGGCAAAAACTTTTAGGCATAGTGCTTGAATTTTTTGATATCAACAAAATATATATTTTTTACTAAATGGGTCATTTTTGACCCCCTGCCAAGAAGGGTTAACGATTTTTTTAAAGATAATATATAATTAGGAACATTGAACAGAGTTTGAATTAGATTAATGGATCTTGGCACAAAAGACCCATAAGGGTCGCAGTGCCGGCCGTTAGGGCCAGATCACCCCTTTAATAATAAAAAAAAAGATAATATATATATACGAAATAATAGTTGAGTTACAAAACACAAAAGCCGTTTTATGCTTGTTTATAGCACAAAATTTAAGCTCTTAACTTCAAATTTTCTGCGGGAGTCATTTTTGACCCCCAACCAATGTCGGTTAAAGACGTCCTAGATCGGTAAGATTTCATGACAGACTTAAAGTTATTTAATAGAATGCCACGACATCAAAAAACTGTTAATTTGCCCAAAAATTGAATTTATAAGATTTTATTAATCCAAATTATTGATAAAACCAACATTTCCTTGAAATCCGCTAACTTCCCTCCGCTATTCCCGATAAGTGGTCCGACGGATATCAGTCATATTTCACATTTTTCTTCTACAAGGTGTTCTTAATGAATTCAGAAAGAAAAAATTATATATTTAAATTTTTTTATACCCTCCACTTAGTGATAGAGGGTATATATAAGTTTGTCATTCCGTTTGTAACTCATCGAAATATCGGTCTGGGACCCCATAAAGTATATATATTCATGATCCCCGATCGATTTTAAGACATTCTAGCGATGTCCGTCTGTCCGTCTGTCTGTGGAATGACTGAAACTGAACACATTTCTTGGAAGTTCTCTCGAGAAGTTTTTTTACCAAAATTTTTTTTTCGCAGAATTTTTTTTTAAGTAATTTCCTTTTAAAAAAAGTTTTTTGCAATAATCTTTTTGAAATTGTGGAGGGTATCACTACATTCGGCAAAGCCGAATTTAACTTTTTAACTTGTTTTTTAATAAAATTTTCAAATTTTGAAAAAAAAATGTTTTGAGAGCGCCCCCAAAATCATGCCATTTTTTTGGTATCAAGTTTGAACGGGTTAATGATATCGTAAAATCTTTAAATTTAAGTATTTACGATCAAATATTACACAAAAATATTTTTTTAATTATTTAAATAAAAAAACTTAATTTTTTTTATTTTTTTTTTTAAATACCTTTTTTGCAAAAACCCCAATTTTGAGGCTCAAAGTGGAGACAGAAGATAAACTCCGATCGGAGTGATATTTTGCATGTGAGTTACCCTTAGGGGACCGACACTTTTGGCGGGTATTAGAATTTGATCAGAGAGAAAAGCCCAAAAACGAGCCACCCTAGTATACTCACATTATCATTTCGTGTGTAACTCATAAAAATATTGGTCTAGGACAAACCATTTTTAATAATATAAACCTAAACGAGAACTGGTAACAATGATCGTCGTCTAGTTGTAGCGAAATCTACCAAGGTTTTTGTGGGAATCGAACCTAAGACCCCTGTTTCATAGGATAGTACGCTACCAACTAACCTACAGAGGCCCCCTGTATATTTATGATCAGTGATCAAATCTAAGACATTCTAGCGATGTCCGTCCGTCCATCTGTCCGCGTGTAGTTAACAAGATACAGTCCAAAATAAAAAAGCTCCCAAAATTTTGCACGAATATATCTTATATTCCTACACACAAAAAAAAACTTGTCAAATTACTAGAAAAAGTCTCGTAATGCCATTTTACCAATATTTGACAGTTTTCCTTGTTTTTAACAAAAAAATTTTGATCGAAATTAACATTTTTTTTTGTAATTTTACAATTTTTTTTTGTAATTTTACAAATTTACAAGATCATTTTACAAAAAAAATCAAGTAAATTAACGAGAATTCCTTGTAAGTTTTATTGCGCCGAAAAAGTTGCAAATTTACAATTTTATAGGTAAGAAGCTTGTAAATTCAAAGGTTGTCTAAGAGCTTACAGCCTCCAAAAAAGGAATTCACTAATTTGAAGGTGTGTTCCCGTGTATAAATATTTGTGTATTTACTTTTCTCCTTGTCCGCAGAAAAATATTTTTTGAAGTGTGTATTGGTAAATTCTAATTCAATTTGAGAGCGTATTCGTGGATTTTGACAAATTCTGATTGAATTTTCTAATTGGATTCAAAATATTTTTCTCCACTACAAATGAACAACTAAAGAAGAATTCATTAAAATCTCTACGCGGTAATATTTTTCCAGAGGGTTCATCCACTTTCCAGCATAATACGTCTTCTTTAATTGTCTTTGGTAAAATTGCAATAAAACTCGTAATTTCAACTAGGAATTTTCTTAAAATAGGAGGTAGCAAAAATTCTAGTAAAGTTACGGGAATGCCTTGTAAATTTTATCGCGTCAAAACAGTTGTAAATTTCCAATTTTATTGGTAAAAAAAAACTTGTAAAATTACAAAATTATTGGCAAAAAGCTTGTAAAATTACAAGAAATCCTTGTCAAATAGGAGGTAGGAGATAGCCCATACAAAAATCTAAAAAAAACTTTTGTCTTTAAGACTTTACTGTGTTTCATTTAATTTGCATAAATATTGAAGTAAAGATACTCAGGCAAAAAAGTTTGATATTTTCAATATTTGACCACGCCTACAAGGCCCACTTTTTGAAAAAACTTAAATATTATTTTTGTTATTTAATAGTAACCTAAGAGCGAATACATTGCAAATGATTTCATATTGACACGACACAACTTTTTTTTGCTGAACATTTGGTGTGGAATGCCTCATATGTTTTTATCAAAGGAGATATGTTTTGATCTAATAATTTTTTTACACGGGAGTTAATTTATAATTGGGGACATAAAAATGGCCTCGAACTAGAATAAATTCTTTTTCATTGCACAATTAAAAGGTGGAAAAAATAACTAATTTTAATTATTTTAAATAAAAATTAAACAAACTTTATAATTTTTATCATGTTCTTAGATTTTTATTATGTTTTACGTTCTTTTTTTCGCTCCTTTAATTAACAGTTAATTATTTTTTTTTTCCAAAAATAGTTAAATAAAATGTGTGTTTCTCTTTCCTACCTTTGATATTTAAGCATTGCTCTAGGTAATAAAAAATTACCACCGCTACCTGTGGCACCTTTGGTGTTAACACTTTTATCTGTTGTAGTACTAATATTGTTGTTAATGCCAACAACATCAACAACACACTCAAGCACAACATCTCTATGACCCCCACAAATAGCACCTCCAGCAGTACAACCAACACCACCACCACCGCCACTTAGAATCTCTTCAACTGCAGAGGCAGATACAGATGACAATGATGTTGAGGATGATGTTTCCGAAGAGGATGACAATTTTAAATTTTTATTAACATCTCCAGTGCTAACAATAACAGCCGTTGCTGATGATGCAAGCGTTTGATGATGGTGATGTTGATGATGAGGTTGAAGTGGTTTATTTATGTTGTTGCTGCTGTTGCTGGTGCTAGTGCTGTTTTGTTTTGCAAATATCCCTGAAAAACGTTGTAGATAGATGGAGGGATTATATTTGTTGTTGACATGATGTTGTTGTTGTTGTTGTTTTTGTGGATGATGATGATTATCAACCATAAAACTATCACTACTAGAACTGCCTACACTAAATGTACTATGATTTGAAGGTTGTTGTTGCTGCTGATGTTGTTGTGAGGATATATGTTGTTGTTGCTGTTGCTTTAGGGTATGTTGTAAGTGTTTATGTGGTGGTAAATGCTGTCGTTGACTTAAATTTTGTTGCTGCTGCTGAGTTATTTGCAATTGTTTTATTTGACTATGAGATGTTGTAACACCTCCTCTTCCTTTAACATTATCCTCCTCCTCATCCTCTAATTCATCTCCATCATCATCATCATCCTCCTCATAGGGTAAGACTTCGATTGCATCAAAATCATATGAATTAAAATATGCTTGTTCACGTGTCCGTTTAACTTTGGCCGCTTCCGAAGTATGATAATCAATTTCAGCCGTATTATGATTTCCCACTATTGAGGGTGGAGTTTTATGATAAATGGGCATTACAGTCTGTTGTCCGTCCGTAAACGTTAGATGGGAATCTTTGTGTGTAAGTGTCTTTAATCTTTTTTAATTTACCAACAACAAAAACAGATTAATTTTCTACCGACATTTGTATTTTTGAAATAACAGCAACAACTTTAGCGTACAAAAACGTATTGATGAAGAGCAGATTTTGAGTCTGGGATTATGTTTCGGCGGTTAATGGTTATTATTTCTGCTGCTGCTGTTGTAATTTGGGATTTTGAGGTGTGCTTTTTTTTAGATTTTGGAATTTGATGTTGTTGTTGGGAAGTTTTATTACTCGTGCTGTTTGTGGATGGATGGATAATGTTGTTTGGTTTTTGGGGAATTTGTTGGTTTTAAGTTTTTTTCTGCAATAATATAAGAAAGTTTTAAATGTAGTTGGTTGGTTGGTGGTTTTGTGTTGTTGTATAAATTTGTCTTTAATTTTGATTTTTTTTCAAATTCATTTATTACAATTAAATACGTTAAAGTTAGTTTAATTCAATGATTTTTTTTATAGGGGTTTAGTTTTGTGGTTTTTGTGATTTTTTTTTTAAAGAGATTTCGCAATATTTGGAAAGTTTAATCATACACTCAAAAAATTATGTTAGTAAAATCAACTGAAAATGTCAGTTAAAATAACTACTTTGTAAGTTGTTTTGGGGTCAACTACTTTTTCAGTTAAATCAACTAACAATGTTAGTTATTTTAACTGACAAAGAACAACTGACTTATGTAGTAAAAACTACTTACATTTGTAGTCAAAACAACTAAAATGTAGTAAAAATAAAAGAATCAATAAATAATTTTTTTTTTTTTCAAAAAATTTTTCAGAAAAAAAAAAAAAATTGAAGACCGAGTATTTATAGTTTTTTTTTTTTTAAATGTTGTGAAAAATAAAAAAAAAAACGAAAATTTATTTTTATTTTTTGGAAAAAAACTGAAAATTTTTTGGAGATAAAAAAAAAAATAAAATTAACTACTTTAAATAACTGTTACTACATCACAGTACTTTTTTGTTAGTTATTCAAAAAAACTACTTAAAATAACTAACAGAAATAGTTGTTTGATATTTTTCATACAAAAACAACTGACTTTATAGTTGAAAACAACTAACTACTGTAAAATATACAAACAACTAACATGTAGTAACTTACATAATTTTCTGAGTGTAGTATAATTGTGATTAGTACACCATTTACAGATGTTATTCTAAAAAGAAAAATAAAAAGATCAAAGCATCCATTTATAATTTGAAGATTTTATTTATAATTCGAAGAGTCTACTGGTAGTTCGAATATTAATTGTAATTCGGAAGCTCAATTGTAATTCGTAAAAAAATAACTAATGCTAATTATGAAAAATTTCATTGGCATTAATAAATGCCTTAATGAAAATAAAACATTAGCAATATTAAACGTCTAATTTCCAACGGAGCTCCGCAGCGTGTAATTTACTCCGTGAAAAATATTTTTTTGGTTAACAAAAATAAACTGGCTTTATCTCAAAAACTAAGCCAGATAAAGCAAAGTGAAGGACATTTTTGGTTCTTAGGAACACTATAGTTTTGTCGGTTGTCTTCACTCGTGTAGACCCTTATGGGTCCAAATTTTGAATATAAAAAAAATTGGTTCCCCCGAACATTTAAAAATTTACATATTTCATTAAATACGCCCGACACGACAAAAAAATCCAACATTTTTGGTCATTCCGCCCATTGGGTCCAGACCTAATTATTACTAGCCCCCTAGGTCCCTAAAGGTTCACCATAAATTCAAAATGTTGGTCAGTTTAGCGTTATCTTGCTTGTTCAGGTACTGCTATTTAGGTGCTTAGGAGAGTCTTGAGAATTCTAGAAACTGAATGTCTATAAAATTGTTACTCTGAGGGCTTTCGAGTATGTGATGGACGAGTTCCGGAAACCAGAGGCTAAAAAAATGCTTTTGGACTTTTTGTTGTATCGGCAATATTTAACGAGATATGCGAATTTTTAAAATTTTGGGAATGTTAAATTTTTTTGGATTCAAAGTTGGGGTCCACAAAAGTGAAACTATGCTGATTTAATGAACCAAATATGCCCTCCATACAGTGTTGACAATTTTTGGATAATTATCCAAAAAATGGATAATTTAAATTTTTTTGGATACTCTTTGGATAATTTATGGATAATTTTATCGGTAATGCGCAATAACTCCCAAATGAAATAAGTCCCAATGAAATAATTCCCAATGAAATAATTCCCAATGAAATAATTCCCAATGAAATAAGTTCCAAGACAAATGAATTAACTCCATACTTTAAAAAATGAAATAACTCCCAAAGAAAAAATGAAATATGTCCCAATATTTGGGAGTTATTTAAAATCAAAATAATAACTCCCAAAAAAAATGAAGGAACTCCCAATGAAATAAGTGGCAAAGAAAATGATATAAGTTCCCATTGGTTTTTTGTAATAAAGGTTTTCTGCGTAGCCGGCCTTCGGCCGGTCTTATGGATTACATACTCCATGCATTAAACCCACCCTCTCTGCAAACCAAAGCTACTTTGGTTATCAGGCCATTTTGAGGCATAACAAATTAGATAGCATAAAGGCCTGCTACCCTAGAAAACTTTACTCTGCGGAGAGGGTGGGTTTAATGCATGGATTTTGTAAACCCTAAGCCCGGCCGAAGGCCAGCTACGCAGAAAAAATTTAAAGCAAAAAAAAAAAAAAAAAAAAACAATTGCACAGAGGTGTATATTGTTTTCAATTAAAATGAAATAAGTCCCACCATTGATGAAATAACTCCCAATGCTTAACAAGAAATGAAATAACTCCCAATATATTTTTTGTTGGGGTTTTTTTTATTTGGAAGTTATTTTATAATGAAATAAATCCCAACAAAATTTGTGCAATAAGTCCCACTACAATGGGACTAATTTCATAATGAAATAAGTCCCAAATCGTATGTAAAATTTTTGGGAGTTGTTTCATTTTTTTTGGGAGTTATTTCATTTGGGAGTTATTGCGCAGTACCAATTTTATCATTTACAATTTAAAGTTTTACATGCACAGAAAAAAATACTAAGAAAATCAATTTGAGTATTCAGTTGTTTAAATATTTAAAAAAAAATTGAGTATTTTTTTAATTGACGCAATTAAAAATTTACTCAAAATTAAAAAAAAAATTGAGTAAATAATTTAATAAAAATTTAATAGTTTTTTTTTTTAGTTTTGTTTTTCTTCTCTTAGTTTTTTGAATTCTGGTTTAGTTTACAGTTTTTTGTATATGGGGCATTCCATGTGAAATCGGACACTTTGAAATTTTTTTTTTCAGATTTTCCCAATTTGTTTACAGTTTTTAGTACCCTTCGAAAACTCCTTCGTGGTAAATTTTCATATTTTTTTGATGACCCGTTCAAAAGATATCGAATTTTTAAAAATTGATCTCCAATTTCTAAGGGTCCTCCCACACAAAACGACATTTTTTAAAATTTGCTCCAACAGCTCTAACTGCCCTAATAGTGCCCTTAGAGCAACAAAATGTATGTCCGACCCACAATATTTTTTTAATCCAAACATTTTCTCTGAACACACCTACCCTCTATCTTTAACTGTTAAGGTGGTCCCCATACAATTTTTTTTATTTTTTGTAAATTTGTTTTATTTAATCAGCTTCTACCGGTCCAATGGTGCGTCCGAGAGGGTCATCAGTGAGACCGACCCCCATTTTATTTAACCCTAAAACATTTTTTTAAAACATACCTACGCCCTATCTCCACTCCCTAATTAAGCTCCCATACAAATAACAGTTGGAGCAAATTTTATAAAAATGTAATTTTGAATGGAAGCCTACTTAGGGAGTGGAGATAGGGCGTAGGTATGTTTTAAAAAAATGTTGTAGGGTAAAAATCGTCAAATGGAAAAAAATGAGCGGGTACTGTCAACCAACACTTCCTAAATAAGGGACACTCTAATACAGAGGGTATATATAAGTTTTTATCTAACAAGGAAGGTCTCCCATAGCTTACACTCCGATTCTCCTGCACTTTTAATATGTTATAGAGGAACAAAATCTAAGATTCACCGGTTTTTATTTATCGGCTATTGTGAATGTTAAAGGGGGGAAATGGGGGGTTAAAAAGCGGGATCTTTTTCGTTTTTTAGATTTTTTTTCGTATTTCTTCCAAAGGAACTATTTGAACATTATATATGGATGGAAAGGTTTTTTAAGGCCTATCGAATGGTATGTCAGACTTGGCAAAATTTGGCTTTTATAAGTTGGTTTTTGTCAAAAATGTGTAAATGTTGAGCTACTTTATATGGAGAAGTATATGGGGGTTTTCGTGTCAACTGACACAACTTTTGAAACCGATGTCTTCCGATCGGGATGAAATTTGCACCAAGATTAGTCCTATTGGATAGTAGTTCAGACACAATTTTTCAACGAGATCGGTCAAGAACTCTCTGAGTTAGAAGGAGCCCCCTTAGGAAGTGGAAAAAGGGGTAAGGTATGTTCAAGAAAAATGTTGGGGCAGAAAATTATTGGAGGTCGGTCTCACATTGCACCCCTCCAGGGGCGTTTTAAGGGGAGTTTTGGAGTTTTATGATGATTTTTACCTCTTTACGCCTAACTTTGACCCCGATGAGGGGCCATATGGCCCCACCCCACCGCCCTCATTTTTTGGCTCTTGCTTTCTTTTTCAATCCTATAAAAATTAGAGGGTATCGCGGATCGAAATCGAAAACTGGTTAGCTATCCCACGCCTAATAGTGCAAATTGAAAAACTGTTTTTTGTGTTCCAAAGTTAAAATTTTTTTTTTTTCCATAGATATCCCACTCGCATCCCACTAAGCGACCCCATAGCTCTTAAAGGAAATCACCTAAGCTTTCTTTTGAATCAAAAAAAAAAAAAAAAAAAAAAGGGCCCAATTTGAGGAAAAAGTCAAAAAAGTTTTGGATTTTTAAGAAAAAAATCAAAAAATTTTTTTTTTATAATTTTTTTTCGAAAGACTGTAGAAATAGCTATCTAAACTCTTTGGGACACATTTTGCTAAAAACAATAAGTAAGAAGTTACATGGATGAGAGTCAACACCTCTTTGGCCAAAATGTCAAATTTCGACTCCCTCTAACTCAGAGAGTTCTTGACCGATCTCGTTGAAAAATTTTGTCTGAACTACTATCCAATAGGACTAACCTTGGTGCAAATTTCATCCCGATCGGAAGATATCGGTTTCAAAAGTTGTGTCAGTTGACACGAAAATCCCCATATATGTACAACCCCTAAATTGATATATAATAATCTCTATTAAGTTTAAGCCGACACGTGTTTTTGCCTGTGGCGAAATTGCTCTTAGTTCGGATTTTATTTAGATTTTCCGGAAAGGCCATCAATTTTCATAAGGTGGCAACCCATTTTTAAACCACCGGGATAGCCGATAAAAAATAGCAGGTTAAACTTAGTTTTCGGTATTAATTAACATATATAAATTGCAGAGCAATCGGAGTGTAAGCTATGGGATACCTTTCTTGTAAGTGGAGGGTATATAAACTCTTGAACGTAAGAAAAACCTCCATTTTTGGCAAAATTATAAATAGCGATATCTCGAAAACCTTTCAACCGATTTTAATTCTTTTTATATATCGCTCATTTACTTGTATAGTGTCATAACTCAAAATGTTTGATTTTACAGAAAACCTGTTTAAAGTTTACAATTGAAATTTGGTTTACAATGCAAAAGGCCCGTACATAGAAAATGTTATAATGGCGTGTTCTCTTCTCAAAGGGTGAGTTTAAAAGATATTAATACGAATTTTTGACACAATATAAAGCATGATGTAACAAATAATTCTGTATTATTTACCTAAAAACGACATATTTTGAGTTATGACACTATACAAGTAAATGAGCGATATGTATTCAGCGCGTCAAAATTAAGAAAATTTGACGTATCGCAATATTTTTTTAACATTTTTTTTTTACAAATTTTCAAAAACCCAAAACTTTGTTCGCAAGGCATTTTGTAGAATAAAAATAGTAGAATAAAAAATTTGCCTGGATATTCAAAATCGAAAGAAAAACTTTTGTGCCATACAAAAAAACTGCCGCTCTAATGTCTTATGGTCATACTCTGATTATGTTCGTGAATTGGAACGGTGGAAAAAAAGTTCCCGCCTGAAGAACTAATCAACCCTCTGAAAGTCATAATTTCTACCGGAGCTTTTGAACTTTTGTCAAACAAAATGAAACATTTTTATCTCAGAAGGTGCTCAAAGTCCAGGACTTGGACCCAGGGGACTAAAAAATAGTTTAAATAATGATAAAATTGTATAAAGGATTTTGTTAAAATTTAACGGAAGAAAAAGGTGCGCACCAAAAATGTGGAACAGTTTTATTAAGAAGGGAAAAGGGTATCAGTTTTTTAACCATTTTAAATTTTTAAACTTTTAAAAGCTTAATTTTTCTCAAAACAAGTCATCAGTATCTAATATTTCTTTTTAGTTTTTCCCTTTTTTTTCTTCAATCATCATGACTTACATTCTTTTTGAAAAGTTTTCTATTCTTTTTGCTCAAAATGTCAGTTTTTCTTATTATTTTCTCAAGATTTGCGTATGACACAATATTTTTATTTAATATTTCTTAACATTTTAGTTTTTGTGTCACCGGGATTTTATTTAATTTCACTTCCATTTACACAATTTGCTGTTAACAACATAACCCAATGTTGCAATAGGGGTTGTCACAATTTTTTTTGCAAAGCATGGCATGTTTAAAGGTGTTTTTATCAAAGATGTGAATTGTCTTGGTAGTTTTCTTTTTTTTTTTGCTCCAGAAACTTTATTTAACAGAAGAAACAAGTTTCAATTGTCCAGATTTTGTTCACAAACCAACATTTAGAGTAATGATAGCATTTTGTTATGTTATTTCAAATCAATTTTTTTTTTGGTTTTTAAAGGCGGATGTTTGTTAATTCAGACAGACAGACATTCACAATTCAACAGAAAACTTGCACTCATATAAACATTTTATTATAGAAAAAATAGTAAGTTAGTAATAATTAGATAACGAGAGTGTTTTTTAAGTCGTTATCATTGCGCAAATTTTATATTAAATTTATCAGATTAGGGGGGCTTACTTCAAAGATGAATTTTTAGTTAATTGCCCAGTTTATAATTTTTTCCTTCCAAACTATGTCCCAACTTGTTAAAATTTTAAAATTTTTTTTTACGAAAATTAAAAAAAAATCAGAAAAATTTGGAAAAAAATTTAAAATATTCAGTTAAGTTAAGAAAAACAAGTGATGAGTATAAAATTCGGCTATGCCAAATCTCTAATACCCTCCAACGTGAAAAAAAAAAAATTAGCAGACGCGTTTAGGTCGATAAATGTTTTCAAATTCATTGATGCCCAGCAAAAAAAGGGCGGAGTACTTCTATTTGGAGTGCTTTAAAACTACAACAATTTCATAGTTTAAAAAATAAAATTATACAAAATTAAAAACTTTTTTCTATAGCTCAAAATTTTTAAAATTTAACTTGGCATCAAACAAAAAACTGTAAGATTCATGAATTATGATAATTTTGATATTGTCTTACACTCAGAAAATTATTGCAGTTACTACATGACAGTCGTTTGTGTAGTAAGTAGTACTTGTTGTTTTTAACTACAATTTCGGTCGTTTTTGTATGAAAAAAACTCAAACAACTTTTTTTGTAGTAGTTTCAAAAAATAAACACAAAAATTATACTACATTGTAGCAATAGTTGATTTATGTAGTTGTTTTTAGTTTTTTTTTTAACTCGTTTTTTTCTAGAAATTTTTATTGCAAACGAATGTGTCGAACGAGTTGGTCGTTCGGGATGCGGAAGGAATTATTTTCATACCAAATAAATAATATCTAAATAAATTAAATTACAATTTATTAAATTTAATATTAACAAAAAATATATTTTTGGAAAAATATTCTTGAGCAAAAGAAAATGAGTGGATAAATGAGATAACAAGTGTGTATAATATAGCACTCACATAAGCGTGCGTAAAAACCTATCGAAAAAAAACCAAAATAAAATGTATGCTGTGTTTTGTTTTCTTATGAGCGTGCCATCTTTCTTTTCTTTGTATACACAACAGAACAGGTACATACTTTTTTGAAACATTGGAAATTAATTATTTTTTTTTATAAATCAATTTTACCAAAGCATTTCGTTTTTTTTTTTTAATTCCAGACAAATTTTGATCAGGAGCGGTGGAATAAACTATAAAAAAAACAAAGGTAAATACAATCAATTTATTTTGTTTAACATTTTATTAATATAATTTTTTTCTTCTATAATTCCAGATAAATACACCAAAAAATTGTCATTTCATGTCAAAATTCTATACAACCAACTGAAATGTATTGCTTTTTAAATAGATAAATATCAATCATTTAAATGTTTAGGAATTTTTTTAATAAAATTTCAGCCATTTGTAGTAAAAACAACTGTATATAAACAGTTGTTTTTATTGTATTAGTAGTAGTATTGGCATAGGTTATTTTTACCGTCTTTTGTAGTAGTTTTTACTACATTTTGTAGTTAAAAATCAATAGTTAAAAACAACAACATGTTCAGTTGTTTTTACCGTAATATGTAGTGGACGCCTTTTCAACAACAAATTGTAGTCAATACAACTGTCTTTTGTAGTAGATTTTACGGACATACTCTTTTGAGTGTAAAAGCTTATTGACTTCCATAGAAAAAAAGCAATAAAAAAAATTAGCAAATTTTTTAAAATTAACAATATTTGACTTACATGTAACTTTAAATTTGCACATGCCTGATTAATTTAACGCATGATTTCGTAAATCATGCTTTTAGAATACAATTTGACAATTTTACAAGTCATATGTGGTTTTAAACCCTTCATAATAAAATGGAGGCATACAAAGTTTGTCTTTCTGTGTGTAACTTATCGAAATAAAGGTTTTTTCTGAAAAATTTTTTGAAAAAAAAATTATGAATTGATTATTTTATTTTTACTACATGTTAGTTGTTTTGAGTGCAAATGTAAGTAGTTTTTACTACATAAGTCAGTTGTTTTTTTGTCAGTTAAAATAACTAACATTGTTAGTTGGTTTAACTGAAAAGGTAGTTGACCCCAAAACAACTTACAAAGTGGTTATTTTAACTGACATTTTCAGTTGATTTTACTAACATAATTTTTTTAGTGCAATATCAGCGGGTGGTTTCCTTTATGTATGACCGATCCTGCTCCATTTGCGTTTGCGTATTTCAAGATTGATCGGTTGTTGATTTGTTTCGGACCACAGCTAATTATGATATTGCTATGGGCCTAATCCACATTTCCCAAAAAAAAACATAAAGAACTTTTCTAGCAAATATCAAATAATTATTTGATATTAATTGATTATAATCAATTTTATATAATGGCTTACTGATAACGTAGATAAAGTGGCTATAGAAACCATGGTCTAGGGTAAATCCACATTTAATTTAATCTTTAGAAAACACAACTGTCTTATTCAAACAAAAACTCAAACAAACAAACAAATTTTAATTTTAATTTGTTTTTTTTTTTTTTTAAATAAATATTTTTTTTTTTTAAATAAAAAACTGCAAAAAAATGGGCCAAACTTTGATGAAGAAATGAAGAAAACTGTTCCATTGATTCAAAAACGGACTTCACCATTGAAATCAGCATGCCTTAATTATATAGAAATGATAGTCAGACCTCTTGTCACAAATCTGATGTTACGCAGTGTTATTAGAGATTGTTTTGGGCTAGTACACACAAAGAAGTTTTCTTAAGCATTTGTTCACAGTTTTTTATTAATTGGAGGGCATTTAAGATTCTACACAACCGACTATAAAATTCCCATGTTGTGGTTTTAACACCAAAACCATGTGAATCATATAATGGGCAACATATAAAATCATATTAAAAAAATTAATTAAAAATTTTGTTCAATAAGTAATCGCTGAACAACATAACCATAAAACAACACCTATTTTGAACACTCACTCCTTGACCAGATAAAAAAAAATATTTGTATAGTCAGGCAATTACAAAATATTCTAACCTTCCAATGCAACACCCCAAGTTGTAAAATAACCACTGTCATTCTAAATACATTAGAGACATTAAAATTATATGGAAACAAACATTGATACATAAAAAAATTATAAAAATCATTGAATTTTTATTGGCTATAATTATTTTTCATCTTATTAACAATTCGTATTAAATTAATTTATAACCGTCAAAATAGTTTTTCAAAATTTTTTAACGTTATTTGGTTTTTGTTTTCATTTTTCGATTTTTTTTTTTTTTGGTTTTATAGGAGTAATTACACAATCAGTCAAAGTTGTTAGCAGGCCCATTCAGACAGTCAGTCAGTCAGCCAGCCAGCAGCCAACAATCAGCAATGAGCAATAACATTAAACACCAACAATTTAACTGCTGCAGCAACAATAATAGCAACATTAGGCCAGGCAAACAACAACAGCAGCATGCATGTGTGCCATGGTCATATTTAGTAAAAAAACAACAATATTTCTCTCTTAACAAAACACTAATGGTATTACACTGCTCCATTGGCTAACTCGATGGCTGGCTGGTAGACTGACTGGATGCATTGCTTAGGTTACTAAGCAATCTAGCAAAGTCATGCAGTATAGCAGCAGTCGCAGCATGCACTCAAAAATTGCATTCATGTATCAAGAGGAAAATTTTAGACCAAAATTGTAAAACCAACTTGAATTTTTTTTCTTAAAATGTAACCAATTTAAGACATATTTATTGCATTAAAGCTCATACAATCACTTTGAACATTTAATCAGGGTAATATAACTTAACAACTGCATTTTTTTCAATTTATAAGTTTTTCTTTAATTTAAGCTACTGTTTAAGGTTCTCATTTAATGAGACTTGAAAAACAAAAATCATCTTAAAAACAGCGCGCAAACAGAAGCCAAAACAATAATGTTGTTCATCTCATTATGTGGCACATCAGCAACATGCTGAGTGTTGTTTTTTACCAACAATGACAAATAAAAGGTTTGTAGTTTTTGAATTTTCAAAAAAAAAAAATTGAAAATAAGTAAAAAAGATTAAGTCGACATAGCCAAATCCATGGATATTTTTTAACATGATAATGATTTTAGACTGGTGTCAAATTTTAAAAATAATGCAGGACACCAGCTGAGTTTGACTATATAAGCTACCGACTAACAAAAAAGAAAATAAGAATTACTGTTTTCATTTTCTTAAAACCAAAAAAGGTTTAAAACTTCGATTTCAAACTTGGATAATAATTCACCTGCTGGTGAATAAAAACGTTTTTCACCAGCTAGTGAATAAAAAGTAACATAATTACAACAAAAAAAAATTTTCATCAAATTATTTTTTTTTTCATAAATTTTTTGTAATTTTCATCAATTTTTTTTTCATCAATTTTTTTTTTCATAAAATTTTTTTTTTCATAAAATTTTTTTTTCACCAAATCTTTTTTTTCATCAATTTCTTTTTCACCAAATATTTTTTTGTTAAGTTTTTTTCATCAACATTTTTTTCATGAAATTTTTAAATCAACTTTGGATTTTTAAATTAAAATTCTTTTTTATTTATTTCCAATATTTCGCCGCTCATCGAGTGGCATCCTCAGGGAGTATAGTGGATTTTAAATAAAAACACAAATTTAAAATCAACATTTTTTTTTCATAAATTTTTTTTCATCAAATTTTTTTTTCATCAATTTTTTTTTTCATCAATTTTTTTTTCATCAAGAAATTTATTTGTTTTTTTTACCAAAAACTTATTTTTAATTTCCATCGAAATTTTTTTTTTACCAAAAATTTTTTTCCTTCATCAAAAACTTTTTTTTCATCAAAAATTTTTTTTCTTCATCAAAAACTTTTTTTCATCAAAAAATTTTTTTTTTACCAAAAATTTTGTTTTTATCACGTGATTTTTTACCTAAATTTGTTTTTCATTAACAAAAATCTTTTTTTTTTTTATTTTTTATCAAAACTACCTTTTCACCAAGTCTAAACTTTTGACATAAAAGTGTTCCATTTGTTTAACAAATGTACAAAACACAAGTGAAAGTATTAAATTCTTCGGTGCAGAATCTTCCAAAAAAATTTTTTGCACTTAAGCAATACCCTCATTTACTAAATTTACAGCTCTTTTGGATTGGACTGCATCTTACTTTTCACAAACAGATGGATGGGTGTATATATCTAGAGTGTCTTAGATATGGATTATAATCAAGGAGAGGACTTTCATGCAAATGAATGTTTTTTCCCTTTGGTCATAGAACAGCATAAACAAGATATCTTTGCAAATCAAAGAATTTGCTTTAAAATGGCATCTATTCGTTAGTGCATATTTTTGCATATTTTGCTTAAAATGCATATTTTTGCATATTTTGCTATTATTTCGCTATAAATGCATATTTTTAGGTCTATGTTGTATAAATTTTAGTTTTTTAGCTATTTTTTAGTATTTTTAGCTATTTTTAAGATTTTTTTGATAATTTTTTTTTTAAATGCCAGACTGAATTAAAATTTTATTTTTTCAATTTATTTATTTATCCATAATATTTACATTTTCATTTCAATTTAAATTATATATTTAAGTGTTCAAAATTTTTTCTTTTTCAGCTTAATAATAGATCTATATTTACAAAAATTTCTATATACATATATACAACATTTATTTGGAGGAGAAAATTTGGCAAAAAACCTATTTGATTTATATTTTTAAACTACTTAACCTACTTAAACTACTTTACTACAGACTAGATAAAAACCTAAGATGATACTAGCTCATTAATATGGACGAATTCAGAATTCAGACATCGAGTATTAAAATTTTGTGTAAGTCTATTGATCTTATCTGCAACTAATTCCAAGCCCGCAATATCATGAAGGCGTGATGTTGAAAAAAACCAAGGAAGGTTATATATAAGTTTTAATAGCTTATTTTGAGCTATTTGCAGTCTTTTAATATGGCAAGATGCACTAGTTGACCAAACGGGGACTGCATAGAATATTACAGCGTGAAAAATAGATTTTAGAATGAGTTTTTTATTATTAATGTTAAGGCTAGATTTCCGATTTATAAAAGGGTATAGGATACGGGTTAATATGTTAACTTTATTAGTTACATAAGGTATATGATCTTTAAACTTCATTTTAGGATCGAGCATAATACCAAGATATTTTACTTTTTGTTCCCACTGTATAGAATTATTATTTATAATAATATTGGTCTGTGGTATATAGCATGCTTTTCGTTTCCTTGTAAAATATATCGCTTGTGTTTTTTCATAGTTTAGTATAATTTTCCATTTATTGAAATAAGATAAAATATCAGATAATGCTCTTTGTAAGTTTGCTATTATATCAACAGCCAAAATTTCAGAGCATAGGATTGCTGTGTCATCAGCGAATACTGACAAAGTGCAGTAGTCCAATTGAGGAAAATCAGATGTATATAAATTATAAAGGACAGGGGATAAACATGACCCTTGGGGACAACCAGCAGTTATGGAATGACTTTGAGAATGGTGTGGGCCAATGTGAACTTTAAAAGAACGAGAAGTGAGGAAACTGTGAATAATTTTTGTCAATGCTATTGGGAAATTTAAATTTATCATCTTAAAGACGAGACCTTCATGCCAGACTGAATCAAATGCAGCTTTGACATCTAATAGAACCATGCCAGTTGATTTTTGATTGTTGAAATTCGTTTTTACCAAATTTCTTATTCTTATCAAGGGATGAGCTGTGTTGTGTTCTCTGCGGAACCCAAATTGTTGAGGTGGAATAATATTATTGGCTTCCATAAAATCAGTTAATTTAATTTTAATAACTTTTTCTAAAATTTTACTGACACTCGACAGCAAGCTGATAGGACGGTATGACGATGGACAGTCAGATTGCTTACCAGGTTTTTTAATTGGGATAACTTTAGCCTCCTTAAATTTTTGGGGAAAATAGCAAAGTTTTAGACATGAATTAATTATTAATGTTAAAAATTTAACGCCTTTGCTAGGAAGTGCTTTAAGACATCTATTATTAATACCGTCGATGCCAGGTGATTTTTTATTTTTTAAAGTTTTTAAAATATTTGAAATCTGTGAAGTATTTATTAAACATACATCCAATGGATTAACTCTTAACGATCTATACGATTCCAGGGTATCATTCACTAAGGAAGTTGTAATTGGGTCCCCTAAATGGGATGAAATAGAATAATTAGCAGCAAATGTATGCGCTAAAATTTCACATTTTTCTTGATTAGTGGTGTACCGAACACCGTTTTGTTTTAAAATAGGGATGTTGTTAGCCTTCTTTCTTAAGACTTTCGTCAAATTCCAGAAAGGCGGAGAGCCTTTATCAAGCGTTGATAATAAATTATCCCAAGATTTATTTCTAAAGGAATCAATTTCCTCACGAATTCTCAAATTAAATATCTTCATCTGATAGAAGTCGTTTAGATCCCTGTATCTTTGCCAATCCCGCCGGTACCCATTTCTTCGTTGTATCATATTCTTAATATGGTAGGGCAAAGATTTTCCTCTTAATGAGGGATATATCTTAGGCACACTACAAGCGATTGAATCATTTAAAACATTTTCGAAATTTATAATATTCTGATCTATGTGTTCATGATTCAAAATATTGTTGATATCAGGTAGATTTAAGTTTCTATTTAAGAACCTAGAGAATTTGTTCCAATTAGCATTGTGAAAATCATATCTGAAAAAATTTGTGTTGTTGTAATTACTATTTAATGAAATTTTTACGGGTAAATGGTCCGAACTCAGGTCGTTTATGACTTCCGCTGGTGACATTATAAGCGGATCATTAGTCAGGAATACGTCCAGTGTAGAACCTTGTCTATTGGCGCTTGAAGGTATGTGAGTATTATCACAAGGATATATGATATCAATATTGTATGATTCTAACTTTTCATATAAAATATTTCCCCAGCAGTTTGCCCTAACACATCCCCAAGATCGGTGTCTACTATTAAAATCACCGCCTAACAAATACCTTTCGTTACTACTGAGTTTATGAATGTCAGATGCGAATTGTCGTTTTCTTACGCCATCAGAACCCGCTGTACCACCAGGATAGTAGCACGAGTATATGTCAATTGGGCCTAAATTAGTGAATAGTTTGATGCCAATATTCTCAATAACAGATGTGTTAATAATAGGTAGTAATTTATGAGAAATGTTTTTTCTTATAATTATTGCTACACCTCCACCTCGCGCAGTTGTCCTATCGTTTCTGTATACTTTAAATTCGTTGTTTCTGATAGATAAGTTTGAATTAAGGCCAGTTTCGGATACTAAACAAATATGAATACTACGGCTAGTTAAAAATTGAAATAATTCTAAATATTTATTGCGAATGCCTCTTGCATTCCAAGTTAAGTATTATATTGATTCCATTGTGTTCCATTATGCTAAGAATTTACATGCAAGGTTAGTGATAACCTCGAACTGATCGGACTTGTTTTTACAATTTCTAAGATTTGTAATTAACTCTAAAGTTAAATTCTTTACTTCTTCAAGAGTGAATAAATCATTAGAGCTATTATTATTAGCATTATTATTTATATAATTATTAGTATTGTTATTATTATTATTATTATTATTATTATTAGCGTTGTTACGGTTGGTACTGTTGTTGATAATATCTCTTTGACCTTGCCAATTACTAGAAGTAGTTGGAGCACTTTGGCGCAGTGTGTTAGGAAAGCTGTTGCTATAATTTACGGTAGAAGAAACTCCTGCATTAGCACGGACTGGACGTCTTGGAGCTGGTTGGGCACGTTGTCTAATATTTAGATAATTTATCTTACTTGGACATTCGTCGAATGTTGATTTGTGGGGACCACTGCAATTTGCACACTTAGGGGTGGATTCTTTGCAATCAGATGTATTATGCTGACCAGCACAGTTTGAACAAAAGGTTTTAACCTTACAGCGATTAGAACCGTGGCCAAACATTTGGCAGTTATAACATTGAGTTATATGCGTTTTTTTAGCTTGTTGAAATTCCCATTTCACCCTCAAATATTCAATTACAGAATATTTTTGCCTGAGCTCTTTCATTGTTATTGTTTGTCTTTTAAAATAAACAACGTAAATTATATACTCCACGTTGTATGCGTTCTTTTTTATGACGATTTTAACGTCTAAGCACTGAAGTCCCATATCGGTTAATTTTTTTTTAACGATTAATGGATCATATTTATCAAGACCGAACAAAAGAGCTTTGTACGGCTTGTCATCTTTGGAGGCATAACTGAAGAACTCGTATTTGTCAGTAAGAGCACTAATAATGGTTTGGTGTTCAGCTTTCGTTTTTAAAAATAATTTTAAGCCGATAGAAATTTTTTTTACAGAATAATCTGTTATTTTGTTTATTTTACAAAGTTCATGAACTTCTTCAATTTTGCTTTTTAATATGGTTATTGGGGATATATGAACCTTCACTGTATTGTTAACGATAACTTCATCAACATCATCAATTTTATCATCTTCTATAGTTTGAAGAGGGGAAAAGTAATTGTAATTTTTTGATGCACTAGGTGCATTAATTGTTTTTGGTTTTTTATTCATATTATTAACGCTTAATGCGTTGACATTGTCACTAGCAAGTGTACGTTTAATTTTGTTTGTATAAATTCTTTTATATGTAACAGTTTTTTTTTTTGTTTTTGTTTAGAATAATGAAATAAATTGTATTATTTTAGTAACACAACACTATGTAAAAAATAGGCAGTCGACGAGAGCAATTGAAAGTACGTCTCTTCACATCAAGTGATCGAGCATAACTGATTAAAATTTTATGTTTTTTTTTAAACAAAAGTAAAAAAAGAAGTGGATATTTATGATTTTTAGTGCATATTTTAAGATTTTTAGTGCATATTTCAAGACTTTTTAGTGCATATTTTAGGCGCCTAAAACATAGTTTTTTAGTGCATGAAGTTCCTGTCCCTGATTATAATATATAAACTTAATGGGGACCCCGACCGATATTTCAATTCGTTTTGCATAAAATGGGAAATGAATATAACATTATTTTTTATAAAAAAAAACTTTGCTTTGGCAAGTACACCCAAATCTTTAGAAAAACATTATCATGATTTAATGTTTTGGGCAACCACAGTATGGAAGTATACTCACTTTGTCATTCCGTGTGTGACGCATCGAAATATCGTTCTAGGACGCCATAAAGAATATTTATTATTATCAGTGACCAATTCTAAGACATTCTAGCGATGTCCTTCCGTCTGTAGAGGACACGATACATTCCAAAATAAAAGAGCTACCCTCCGAAGTTTGGCACGAATATAATATGAATATTATGGGCATAGGCTGGTTAAATTCGGAAATGGACAAAATCGGACTATACGGAGGCTCCTGAAGTGTGGCATATATGTTGGGCAATTACCTGGTCAGGTTGGTATTGCAATCCAGCGAAATCGATCCAGTGGTTCAACAGTTATGATCAAAAGACTGAATTTTGGCAAGGGTTTTTCGTGAATTTACGAGATAAAAAACACCCTTATTATCGGTTTAGTGGTTCAAAAGTTATTAGCAAAACCGTGAATTTCAGATTAGTTTCTCCTTAAACACACAGAAAACGGATTCGTTGTGCCAACCAAATTTAGAACCAACCAAATTTTTGTAGTCCAGCCAACTATCACTTTTATCAGTTGTGATTACTAATAATTTCATTCCGATCTACCGAATTTCGTTTTATTTAGTTGGTAAGAAATGGTTGTTATGACCAATATTATAGCACCACAACTAAAATATTTTATTATTAGGCTACTTCAACCGTAAAATAAAAATACAAAATTCATGTTTTTTTGTAATATATTTATTAAATAAGTTAATTTTACAAGAATATTTACAAAAGTTGATTTTACTTCTACAATTTTTAAGAATTTTTTTTTTTAAAAAGTTCGCAGAATCTGCGAAAAAGTCTCAGCACCTGAGACTTTTACATAGAAAATGTGTCTCAGAATCTGAGACTTTTTCTACAGAAAAAAATTCACAGAATCTCAGACTTTTCGTATCGAATCTGTGACTTTTTCTATAACAAATATGTCTCAGAACCTCAGACTTCTTCTATAGGAAAAATGTGTAAAAATCTGAAACTTTTTCTATACAAAAAAAAGTCTCAGAGTCTAAAACTTTTTCTATGGAAAAAATGTTTTAGAAACTGAGAATTTTGTATAAAAAAAATTTCGTATAGTCTGAGAATTTTTCTATAGAAAAAACGTCTCAGAATCTAGGACTCAGAATCTGAGAATTTTTCTATAGAAAAAATGTCTCAGAATCTGAGAATTTTTCTTTAGAAAAAATGTCTCAGAATCTGAAACTTTTTCTAAAATGTCTCAAAATCAAAGATTTTTTTTTATAGAAAACATATCTCAGAATCAGAGAATTTTTCTACAGAAAAAGTGTCTAAAAATCCGAGATTTTTTGTATAGAAAAGCCTGATATTCTGAGAAACTTTTTCTAAGGAAAAAGCCTATAGAGTTTCTGTTGAAAAAGTCTCAGATTCTAAAATAAGTTTTCTTAAAAAAAACTTCACATATTCTGAGACATTTTTCTATTAAAAAATTCCGAGATTCTAAGACATTTTTTCTATAGAAAAATTCTCAGAATCGGTGATATTTTTTCTACAGAAAAATTATCAGATTCTGAGACATTTTTTCTATAGAAACATTCTCAGATTCTGAGACATTTTTTCTATAAGAAAATTCTCAGATTCTGAGACGTTTTTTCTAAAGAAAAAGTCTCAAATTCTGAGACAATTTTTCTATAGAAAAATTCTCAGATTCTGAGACATTTTTTCTATAGAAAAATTCTCAGATTCTGAGACAATTTTTCTATAGAAAAAGTTTCAGATTCTGAGACAATTTTTCTATAGAAAAAGTCTTAGATTCTGAGACAATTTTTCTATAGAAAAAGTCTCAGATTCTGAGACAATTTTTCTATAGAAAAAGTCTCAGATTCTGAGACAATTTTTCTATAGAAAAAGTCTCAGATTCTGAGACAATTTTTTTATAGAAAAAGTCTCAGATTCTGAGACAATTTTTCTATAGAAAAAGTCTCAGATTCTGAGACAATTTTATTATAGAAAAAGTCTCAGATTCTGAGACAATTTTATTATAGAAAAAGTCTCAAATTCTGAGACAATTTTTCTATAGAAAAAGTCTCAGATTATGAGACAATTTTTCTATAGAAAAAGTGTCAGATTCTGAGACAATTTTTCTATAGAAAAAGTGTCAGATTCTGAGACAATTTTTCTATAGAAAAAGTGTCAGATTCTGAGACAATTTTTCTATAGAAAAAGTGTCAGATTCTGAGACAATTTTTCTATAGAAAAAGTCTCAGATTCTGAGACAATTTTTCTATA
Organism: Pegoplata infirma; assembly: GCA_963921195.1. NCBI lineage: Eukaryota > Metazoa > Arthropoda > Insecta > Diptera > Anthomyiidae > Pegoplata > Pegoplata infirma. Next base: position 74,069 of record CAWUER010000259.1, read on the forward strand.
GAAAAAGTCTCAGATTCTGAGACAATTTTTCTATAGAAAAAGTCTCAGATTCTGAGACAATTTTTCTATAGAAAAAGTCTCAGATTCTGAGACAATTTTTCTATAGAAAAAGTCTCAGATTCTGAGACAATTTTTCTATAGAAAAAGTCTCAGATTCTGAGACAATTTTTCTATAGAAAAAGTCTCAGATTCTGAGACAATTTTTCTATAGAAAAAGTCTCAGATTCTGAGACAATTTTTCTATAGAAAAAGTCTCAGATTCTGAGACAATTTTTCTATAGAAAAAGTCTCAGATTCTGAGACAATTTTTCTATAGAAAAAGTCTCAGATTCTGAGACAATTTTTCTATAGAAAAAGTCTCAGATTCTGAGACAATTTTTCTATAGAAAAAGTCTCAGATTCTGAGACAATTTTTCTATAGAAAAAGTCTCAGATTCTGAGACAATTTTTCTATAGAAAAAGTCTCAGATTCTGAGACAATTTTTCTATAGAAAAAGTCTCAGATTCTGAGACAATTTTTCTATAGAAAAAGTCTCAGATTCTGAGACAATTTTTCTATAGAAAAAGTCTCAGATTCTGAGACAATTTTTCTATAGAAAAAGTCTCAGATTCTGAGACAATTTTTCTATAGAAAAAGTCTCAGATTCTGAGACAATTTTTCTATAGAAAAAGTCTCAGATTCTGAGACAATTTTTCTATAGAAAAAGTCTCAGATTCTGAGACAATTTTTCTATAGAAAAAGTCTCAGATTCTGAGACAATTTTTCTATAGAAAAAGTCTCAGATTCTGAGACAATTTTTCTATAGAAAAAGTCTCAGATTCTGAGACAATTTTTCTATAGAAAAAGTCTCAGATTCTGAGACAATTTTTCTATAGAAAAAGTCTCAGATTCTGAGACAATTTTTCTATAGAAAAAGTGTCAGATTCTGAGACAATTTTTCTATAGAAAAAGTGTCAGATTCTGAGACAATTTTTCTATAGAAAAAGTCTCAGATTCTGAGACAATTTTTCTATAGAAAAAGTCTCAGAATCTGAAACAATTTTTCTATAGAAAAAGTATCAGATTCTGAGACAATTTTTCTATAAGTCTCAGATTCTGAGACAATTTTTCTAAAGAGAAAAGTCTCAGATTCTAAGACAACTTTTCGATAGAAAAAGTCTCATATTCTGAGACAATTTTTCTATAGCAAAAGTCTCAGATTCTGAGACATTTTTTTCTAAAGAGGAAGTCTGAGACTCTAACATTTTTTCTATTGAATATTCTGAGACATTTTGCTATTGAAAATTCAGAGTTTTTGAGAAATTTGCGTTAGAATAAATCGCATTTTTTTTATCTCCTGGTAAAATCTCCGATTCTACTTACGATATTTTCTTAAAGTAAAGTTTTTGCTCCGGAAGTTTGGCAGAAAACACGGACTCATCATTCTTAACTCCTTAGCAATATTATATCTACAATTTTCTAACCCATTGATGTGTCATCTTTATACGTCTTTGTTATCTTCCCCCTTTGTAATAACGTTATTTGAAAATATTCATCTTGTTAATCTCTGAAAAATAAATAGGCCATTCAATTTAAGAGCGATATTTTTGTTATAAATAAACTTACCGATTTTGAGTGAATTCTTCATTTGTCCATATATGATAGTTTTTTTTTTAATTATTTAAGTATTTGGCAAGAAAGGATTATAATTAGTCCATGGTATTTGGTAATGAATTTTTTTTTTAATTTTTTTGTAATTTTTATTAATGATTAAAAATAAAATAAATTTGAAAATTTTTGCTGACGTTAGTCGCAGAAAACTATTTTTGTTACAAGAGACAAATTAACGATTGTGATATCCAATTTTTGTTTTTTTAATGGTTACGTGTACTAATGGTTCCTGTAACAGTATTGGATTTTTAATATTTGGTTTATCTAACCAATATGTGGTCACTAAGGCTTTTTTACATTTATAAATATTGTTTTTCTTTCCTAGCTATAAAAAAATAGTTAGATGAAATAAATTACGTATTTAGTAATAGAAATTTGATAATTCCAACTGAAGCCCAACTACTCTTTTTTCTGTGTGAAGCCACGTGTTGAAAAGCCGTTAAACATGTTTTGAAAACATTGTTAAGTCACAAAAATATTTGACAACGTATTTTTGTCACTCAAAATAACTTTACACTAAAAAAAAAAATACACTCAAAAAAATTTTTTTTTTTTTTTTTACAAAAACAACTAAAAAAAAGTTTTTTACTCAAAATAATTTTTTTCACTTTAGAAATTTTTTTAATCACTTAAAAAGGGTATTCATAGATTCGGCATAGTCCAGGCGCGGATCCAGGAATTTCATTTGGGGGTGGGAGATTAAAAAAAAAAAATTTTACCAAAATATATAAATGTTTGTTTGAAAGCGGGTGGGGGGGGGGGGGGGGTGTGTGTGTGTAAATTTTTAATATTAAATAACAAATTTAAAACCAAAAAAAAAAATTTTTTTTTCTTAAATGCGGATCCAGGTTATGTATTTCGGTGAAATTTTTGTATACCCAAAAATATTTTTAAGATTTAATTCGTAAATTCAAACATTTTAAATCTTATTTGCAAATTTTAAGACCTGCTCTCGAAACGATCATAAAATTAACAAATTAAATGTGTAGGAAAATATTGATATTGTGACTTTTCACTCATTAAAAATTTATATTATGACTTTTAAGTCATAAAAATTGGCTTGTGACAATCATAGCCATTCACAACTGTGAACAGACTTGTACACTTTTATAGGTATAAAAAATCTTATTTCTCAGAAATCTTCGAAAAAAAAACTATTTAATAAAGTATGCAATTTTTATAAATGTTTCCTTCACAAAATTTGTCAGATGTTGAGACATTTTTACTACACTCAAAAAAATAAAACTGTAAAGTTAACAAATTTTTTTTTGTTAACTCGAGTTTACTGGCTTTTTAGCAAATTTTTAGTTAAAATCAGCGTTTTAACTACTTTTTTTAGTTAAGTTCAATTTACGAAAATACTAGTTTTGAACAAATTTTGAATTAATTTTTTTTGTTAACTTCAAAACTGAGTTTACGAATTTTTACTAATTAATTTGCTGATTTTTCGTAACAAATTTGTTAAGTGGAATTTCTTATGAAGCCTCCTATGCAAATCTCATAAGTTCTACTTAAGCTGATGAAAAAATAGAAAAAATAAACTTTTAATTTTTTACAAAATATTTTCTAAATTTAAGTTTACTAAAAGTAACAAAAAGTTTAGCTGAATTCAACTAATTTTTTTGTTAATATATGTACATAAAAACGTTACGAAATTTCAGCTAAATTTTTAGTTAAAGTTACGGTTTTTTTTGCTACATTCATTCTACGAAAAGTTAACTAAATATTTTTAGTTAAATTAACTAAAAATTTAGTAGGCCCAAAATCAGGTGCTTTTTTAGTTAAATTTAACTAAATTTTTTGTTAACTTTACAGTTTTTTTTTTTTGAGTGTACAGAAAATCTCTTAGATTCTCAAATACTTTCATATAGAAAATAACCCATTTCTGAGATATTTGCCTTGAGAAAAATGTTCAGACTCTAAAACCCTTTCATATAAAAATGTTGTTTTATTCTGAGATCAAATTTTCTATAGAAAATATTTTAGATTCAACATAGAAAATGTTTCAGATTTTTATTTTATGGAAATAATCTGAAATTCTGTGACATTCTTCTATAAATTTTTTTTCCAAATTCTGATATACTTTTCTTATAAAAATCCTCTTAAATTATTCTTATATTTTTTGTGTACACAAATTTTCAGATCCTAAAAAATTTTACGGTTTTAATGCCATCTAATGTTTTCCAAGGCAATTTCTTAGATTCTCAAAAATTTTTCATATAGAAAAATTATTATTGTTGGACACAATTTTAAAAGAAAAATTTCCATATAGAGACACATTTCATATAGAAAAATCCTCAGAATTTGCCAAAAGAAAAACTTTTAGATTCTGAAAGATTATTCATACAAAATTGTTTTCTATAGGAAAGTTGTAAAACATTTTTCCTATAAGAAAATCAGAGATTTTGATAAACTTTTCCCAGTTGCTGAGTGATTTTTTTATAATAGAAAAGTTATAAGACATTTTTCCTAAAATTTGAGATAATTTTTCAATCAAAAAATTCTTTCATTCAGAGTCAAATACATAAGTATCATGACATTTTCTAAAGGCAAAGTTTTGACTTCTGAGACATTTTTCCATTAAAAATATTTGAGATAATACTTTTTCCTTAGAAAATGATAAGAAAAGTTATTCGGTTAGAAAATGTCCACGACTCTATTGACATTTAAGTTTCTCATATGAAATTTCATAAATTCTGAAACATTTTATCCTGAGGATGCAAAAAAAATTTTAGGATTGAGGCTATGTGTGCTGACTAAAATCATAAGCACACATATAACTCTCTTTAGGGTTTTTTACTTTTTTTCTTTCTAGCTTCTTTCCTTTCCCTTCCTTTTTTCCTTTCCCTTTCTTTCTTTCTTTCTTTTTTTCCTTTTTTTTTTTTTTTTTTTAAATCGTTTTGGGGGGGGGGGGGGGGGGGGGGGGAAATCCCATTCTCCCCCCCCTGGATCCGCGCCTGGCATAGTTGAATATAAGTTTTCTTCGTGTTTATTTATCGTATGTGAAAGGTGTACCATTAGAGCAGTGGGGGCACACACATACTATAACATTTATGTTTGTATGGTAGTAGCAAGCGAAAAGCCAAAAAAATTTGCTTAAGCAACAGAATTTTATAGTGTACGTGTGTCGACTGCGCACAAGCAGCATTTTTAGCCTATTCCCGTCATAGAGTAAATATGATCAGAGACTTTCATAGCGCCCCAAAACAATATGTCACTTTATATAAATTGGTTCTCTTAATGTTTAAGAGAGTTTTTACATGCAATAGCAAAGGCTACACTAAGAGAACCAACTTATTGAGAGAGCAAAATAAATGGCATCCAACCAATTGGACAACCACTGATTCCCGTGGGAATAGGAATTAAAAAAAATGCCCGACACTGCATTAGAGTGAAATTTTTTCTTCAACTTTTAATTTACCCAAGTGTACGGGCAAATTTTTAGTCTATTAGACCTAAAAGTTATGTATTAAAAATTTGAGGCCAATCGGCGCCAGGCGGCCAAAACTTTGGATTTTTGAAAATTTAAAAAAATATAATTAAAAAGATATATGTCTTGCGACACATCACATTTAAAAATTTTGAGTACGAAAAAATAGATATCGCTATTTGGAATTTCCAAAAAATTACGGTTTTCCTACGTTAAAGAAATTTTTTGAAAAAAAAATATCAAAATTTATTTTCCTTGAACCTTTCATAGGCTTGAGACAAACTTCCATTTAAAATTAATTTGAGCCAAATTCGATCATTTAAACCCTTGGCGTCCTTCGATCAAAGTTAAGATTTTTGGGTGAAAAGTTTCGGAAAACCAAAACTTTGGCTCAAACTTAGTTTAAATGAAAGATTGTCTTAAGCTCTATGAAAGGGTCAAGGGAATGAAATTTTTGGATTTTTTTGAGCTTCTTGAAAGTAAAAACCGCCATTTTTATTTTTTTGCACATTTCAGATTTTTGTTTGATATTCGCGTTTAGCGCATCAAAAATGTGAAGTGTATTTTTTTTTAATTTTGTTTAAGTTTTAAAAATCCAAAAGGTGCCCGCAGACACACAAAATGAAATGGATTAGTTTACGAAATGGAACAGGGCACCAAATAGAATGTAACAGAAAACGATGAGAAATTAAACTTTTTTTACAATCAATTTTTTTACTCATTTTTTTTTATATTTTTTTTCACTCAATAATTTTTTTTTTCACTCAATATTTTTTTACTAAAATTTACTTCTGAAAACCAATTTATATTTTAGCCACTTACTGTATATTTTAGTGTTGAGCTTCTCTATTAAGTGATTTCCGTTTTAATTTTTCAATCAATGAACTAAACTGAATGACTGTGTCTTTACTGCATGTCTGCTGCAATGACTACTGAATTCATCCAATAGTATTTAACGTATTTTTTGATTTTCAGTAGAAGTGCATTTGTTTTGTTTGTTGTTGGCTAAATATTACACTCGACAAACAATGTGCATCTACCAACAAACAGCTTAAATAAGCTTAATTATGGTACATTTATGGCAGGGCTTTGTACTAATCAAAATAAAAATCTTTATGAGGTCACAAGACATGAATGGAGTGTGTTGGTGGTGAGTGGAAGAATGAATGAATGAATTTATGATAAATGTGAGGAAGTTTTTAATGATTTACAGTAGTGGCTTTTATAATAAGACAATAAATCATATAAGTTTGCTATTGTTTGAAAAAAAAAAAATACTAAGGAAATATTATCACAATTAAATAAGCGTGAATAATTTTTAATTGTTCTTGTGTTATTATTATAAAATATTAACTTTAATGATTTTAATCAATTTTAACTTAAGAAGGAAATTTCAATTAAATAATATTAAGATTTTTAAGTTGTAACATATTTGAAATACAAAATACTTGAGTCATTACACTTTTAAAATTGAAAAATAAATCAAAATAATCTAGAAATTGAAAAGAATAGAATTTTCATATTGGTGCTCAACTTGGGGCCTTAATCAAAAAACTTGCGTCATTTTATTATGATTAGAAAAAAATATGGAAAATAAATCTGAATAATCCAGAAATTGAATTATTTCGGAATTTAGTAAATACTCGAGCTCGAAGATTTTGTTTTTTGAATTATTTCGGAATTTAGTAAATAAAATACTCGAGCTCGAAGATTTTGTTTTTGTACAAATAATTTATTTATTTTCAATATTTCACTTTTCATTGAAAAGCATCATCAGGGCTAGTATTTAATGTGTGTCACGCAACTTAAAAAATTTATGTTTTGCTTCCATCGTCTGAGTTACTACTGGAGTAGTATAAATAAATTATTTATACAAAAACCCAAGACCTCGAGCTCGAGTATTTCATTTACTAAATACACTCACAAAAAACCTTGTAAAACAACAAGAAAAACTTGTTAGTTTTATTTTTTTCGTCCTATTTGACAAGAATGCCTTGTAATTTAACAAGCTTTTTACTAATAATTGTGTAATTTTACAAGATTTTTACCAATAAAATTGTAAATTCACAATTTTTTTGACACGATAAAACTTACAAGGAGGTTTCGTAACTTTACTAAAGTTTTTGCTACCTCCTATTTTACGAAAATTCTTAGTAAAAACTACAAGCTTTTTTGTTATTTTACAAGCTTTTTACCGATGAAATTGTTACTTTACAAATTTTTTGGCGTTATAAAACTTGCAAGGAATTCTCGTGAATTTACTAGACTTTTTTTGTAAAAGAACCATTGAAATTTGTAAAATTACAAAAAAAATGTAAAATTATAAAAAAAAAAGTAATTTCGATCAAAAATTTTTTGTTAAAAACAAGAAAAACCGTCAAATATTGGAAAAATGGGATTACAAGACTTTTTCTAGTAATTTGACAATTTTTTTGTGTATATATAACAAAAGGTCGAAGAAAATTCAATATCTTATTATATCGGAATATTCGTGAAAAAATTCATATACAAGAAAAATAATTTCCATTTACAAGACAGACCGACATTTAAAATCCTACTGATGATAACAATAACTGGAATGTTGGAAACCGGCATGGGTATACCAGAAATGTCTATAATTTTTAGAAATTTAATTTTTCTTATGAACTTTTCAACTTAAAACCCTTATTCTCGTGAAACCTAAAGAAAAAGATTCAGTGGTTTGAGTGCCCAATGCGGAGCGCCAGTCGAAAGACCTGTACCATTTTGTTGTATATGGAAACAGTTAAGTAAAATTAATAAATTCGGCCTTGCCGAATGTAATGATACCCTACACAATGTAAAAAATATTATTGCAAAAAACATAATTTTTTAAAAAAGATTATTGCAAAAAAAATTGGCGAAAGAAAAAAATTCTCGTGCAAACAAAAATATCCGCAAAAATTTTTGTTTGTAAAAAAATATGTTTGAACTTGTTTCAATGCCAGTCGGTGTCGAATTCTGTTCACATATTCAACCAGCAGCAGAATTGAGAAATTTTGTATTTGTTGGTTATATAAGTAGAATATAGCAAAATTTTCGAGGTGTTCTTACATTTTCGTTCATAACTTTAAAACCGATTTCGTTTGAGCAAATCCATGAGAAATTTAACTGACGGGTCACCGATTTTGTTTATTTTTGGTAATTTGATAGAGTTTTGTAAATGATTAAAACCCATATATTTTTTATCAATATTTTGGAAGATGTGGGCGTTGAAAAAAGCGCTTTTTTGGGAATTATTGACTTTTAGACAGTTTTTTAACATTTTTGTACTCGGAAACCGTAAGTCGTACGAAAAAACTTATAAAAACAATATTGTAGATAAAGTTATGAAGATTTAAAATTAAAAAAAAAAATATAAAAATTTTTCAAAAATTTCAACGAAAAATTTTGAAAACCATATTTGAATGTCCTTTTTTTCCTGGGAGGACATCATGGATTTCCAAAAGGAAAATTTTGCTTAAAAGTTTTAAATGCCTTTTTAACGCTGTTAAAATTTCAGAGAGGTGTTTTTTCGTATTGTTGAACAACAAATTTTCAAAGTTTGTTAGAGAGCCAAATATTTGATTTTTTTCAAAATTTTGGCACAAAATCAAATAGTTGGCTCTAGACAGTTTTTTGTCCTTTTTTTACTCGGAAACCGTAAGATGTACAAAAAAACTTTCAGTGACAATATTGTTGATAAAATTATGGAAATTTCAAATTTAGAAACACAAACAAAAATTCAAAAAAAATTTAACAAAAATTTTTTTAAACAATATTGGAACGTCCTTTTATCCTATCAAGGACACCATGGATTTGCAAAACCAAACTTTTTTATTAAAGTTTAGAATTTCCTTTTAACGCTGTTAAAATTTCAGGGAGGTGTCGCGTTGTCGAGCAATAAATTTTAAAAGTTTTGAGTAAATTAATTGTAAGTTTGAAAGTTCGATATTTTTTGAACAGGTCATCAAAAAAAATCTTAAAATATACCAGGAGGAAGTTTTAAAAAAGTACTAAAAACAGCAGAAAAAATTGGGAAAATCCAGAAAAAAATTTTCAAAGTGTCCGATTTGGGATGGAATTCCCCATATATACTCATGATCCTCAATTTAAGATGATCTAACGATGCCTCTCTGTCCGTTTGTTAAAAGCGAGATACAAAAACGAACTTATTTCTTGTAATTTTAAAAAGGCTAATAAGAATACTGCCATTAAATTTTCTTATTGGCGCCCAACTTGGGGCTCAATTGAAAGACTTGTTTCTTGGAGTTCCAAGAGATTAAGTGGCCGTTTCAAAGAAGAACTCATATAAACGAGAAGTTTTCTAACTAGAATTTAATAAAAAAAATATACAGAAAGACCTAAGATGGGGAGAATTGCCAATTTATTTCATGCAAAAAGTACCAACCAGTCTCCTCTTCGTAATTTTGTTTTCTTTTCAATTAATTATATATAATTAATTTTGACATCTTTGGTGTGAAATTTTTACAATTTATGTCAATTTATTGCCTAATAATTCACACATTTTTAGTGAATGAATGAGTCAATGATCCTATAAATTCGATTAAACAAATTAGCAAAAATTCGCCTTAAAAAATATTATAAAATCCCACATTTATCATCTGCCAAAAATATTACATAATATTTCTAAAACAATAAAACAATGTAAGCAACACCTTTTTTTTATATATTTTTTGTGTACACTACACCTTATAGGATGGTAAGTATATTAAATTTGATGATACGTTTGTAAAAAAAACTTGAATTCTTAAAAAAAAGCTTTAAAAAGCTTGGAAAATTACAAATTATTGGTAAAAAAAGCTTTTTAAATTACAAGGAGTTCTTGTCAAATAGGAGGTAGCAAAAAAAAGTTTCAAACTTGTCTTGTCGTTTTACAAGGTTTTTGAGTGTAGACCGATATTTTAATATTCCAAAAGTGAAATGAAGCACAATTGTCTTTAAGAAAAGCTCAATTGAAATCCAGAAAAGCTCAATTCAATAGGGCTTTTGATATATAGGAAAATCCAAATTTAATTTCAGAAAAGCTCGAGAGAATTTTAGAAATGCAAAGTTGATTTTGAGAAAAGCGCAACTGATGTTGAGAAAAGCTCAGTTAAAATTTGAAAAATCTCAATTCAGAACAGCCTGAAACAATATTCAGAAAAGCGATATTTAAGGTAGGGAAAACTGAAAGTCTAACTAAAATAATGAAAGATTAATATAAATTCAGGAAGATCCAACTGATATTTAGAAAAAAAAAACATACAAATTAAGAAATTCAAATAAAAAATTTATTAAAAACAATAAGAAATTAAATAAGAAATTAGAAAAGCTTTACTGAAATTCGATAAATCCCAATTGAATTTCAGAAAAGTCAACTGAAATTCTGAAAGCCCAATGTAAATTCAAAAGCCCTATTGAACTACCGAAAAGCTTTATTGACATTCAGAAAAAAAAAAAACACTGAAACTCACATTAGCCCAATTAAAGTAACGAACGCTTTATTGAAATTTAGAGAAGCTTGTCTGAAATTATGAGAAAAGCTCAACTGAAATTTAAAAAGCACAATCCAGATTCAAAAGCCCGATTGAACTGCCGAAAAGGTTTATTGAAATTTAATAAAGCTTAATTGAAATTAAGAAAAGCTTAACTGAAATTATGAGTTATCCAGCATTGAAGTGTATTTAAAATTCGGTTTAAACACTTAAATAATCTCCAAGAAATTTTTATCGTTTCTTTTTACTATTTCAGCATTTCATATGAATGAATAAAATAAAAATTATTACAAAATGTCACGCATGTAAAATTGTTTATGTATAAAGATGAGTTGTTTGTATGAATGATTTGAAATACGCCTGCTAGTTAAATGTAAAAAAAGTTTTAAGAAAAAAAAAATATATTTTAATATATGAATAAAGATGTTTAGAGATGATCATCACATCAGCAAAACATCAAATTTTTTCGACATCATTCAAAACTCTATTGAAAACAACTAATAAAACATGATCATGTGTTAAAGCCTACAGTACTATTACATGAGAGGATGGGG